>PNEQ01102839.1:82341-172469 GCA_003012365.1 Medauroidea extradentata
TATATATATATATATATATATATATATATATATATATATATATATATATATATATATATATATATATATATTGCGCAGTTGCTGAGTTGAGCACGGGGAAAATATTAAACTTCTTTACTTCACCTCCAGGCAGACTGACATTCAGTGCAAAATATTACTTTCTACAGAAATAAGAAATGAACGTATATTTAGTTAGATTATATGTGTTCTAAGTATTTGAAATATGAAATATTTGTGTACCTGAAACCTAGTGTATACCAGTAGATTCCTTACAGGTCTTATTGCTCGAAAATATGTCAAGTATCACCAGTCAGACTCTTCACATACAGCCATGGTTCACGACAGCTGTTAAGCCGTTTGATAGTATACAGCTGAAGAAGAGAAAGAGATGTACTCTTTCCAGTAGCGGTGGATGATGGTGAAAACCAACCCACCAGTCAACAGTCGTGTGATGGGATAGTCACCAGAGACCACCTTTATGAGGCCGAGGCCTATCTTAACTCTACGAAACCGCATCGTAGCAAGTTTTACCATCAGAAGGACATGGCTAATGTTTCTTCATAGAGCACATAAAGCTTCCAGTCTTCCCAAGTGCTTAACGGAGGCGCAGCCAGTTCGGCAGGTGAATGCAACCTGCTTACTAGGCACCTTTCACAGCTTGCATACAACGGGCTTGGAACTACTCCTGAGCAGGAATTTTAACCAATATCACTCGTAGTCCAATCCGCGATCAGCTTAGCCAATGCTGAAGGTTTCACACTGATCCCTGGTGAATTTACAAGATAACATGCAGTTGAATTCATCCATTAGCCAAAGAATCTTCAGGGTTCCAGAACCGCTTCTGCGAAATTACTGGCCCTCGAGATCAGACCAACGGAGCATGCCCGGCGAAGACTTGCAATCTGCTCGTAGGTACAAAAACTACTGGGGAATCCTGTTGACTTCTGGAAGCTGATATGAAACATCGCCATGAGAAATTCTTAGTACATAAAGGTAACCCCACTTGCTCGGAATTCACTATGCTTGCTGCTGTTTTCCTAGCTATCAGGTTTTCGGCATCGCTTCCGCCTATGTGGCAGTACTGCCCTCTAGAGGAAACCACCTTTCTGAGGGAGAGGTCTACCATACCTTTACGAAACTGTTTCGTAAACGAGTCCTCGCCTAGGCGTACCAGTCCATTGATCCAATGACTCAAACTGAAGTCTACTTCCAAGCGGGAGTTGCAACCACCACCACTCAGGGTCCGACCCGCGATCGACTCATCGCAAGGTTGGGATTTTCATGCCGATCCCCTGAGTACATACAAAATACCATGCATATGAGTTTTCTTCCGAGCAGGTGTCCATCCTTCAGGGCTCCAGAACCCTTTCTCCAGATCAACTTCACTCGAGATCCGCACTAAAGGACACTACTGTGTGCCTCAATCGTGACATGCAATCTGTTTGTAGGTTGCACATCATGTTGAAGTACTGATACGAGCCTAAGGAACTTCGCTGTGTATATTTTCCTCGTGCATAAGGGGGGCCACCACTTGCCCGGTCTTTGTCCTCATTCTGTTAGCCGCTGTGCAATACCCCGGCGTTTTTAGTTCTGCTGACCCATGTGGAGGTGGAGATGGACTTGAGTGCGAGAGGCTTTATAATCGCATCACAACCCATTGCAGTTTGCGGCGATGACAAGGGTAGAGGGAAGGCAGGACAGGCTCAGTTGACGATTTGCGTCTTCTGCACCCAGCATCCACTGGAGTTTTCCAGCCAACTGAGGGAAGCTGTTACTAAGCAGAGAAAGCAGAGGCCGGATACCTCCCTGTTGTTTCTAAGAAAGCCGAACTCCCCAGAAAGCGTACTTCACCACACCTCAATTGGAATGGTGTCCCCATTATGTACACATCTAATTTTTCAAGTTCAATACCTCGTACCTGTCTTGGTTTACCCACATTAAAAATACGCCTCCTAAATCAGCATCATGTTCCCTAAATGATAGTAGCTTCATGGGAGTTTTAAAGGACAAGGTAACTTTTTGTACATTTCTGTGTGAAGGAAAAGTTCTCACGCTGTGTTCACTCTGCAAAGTCATATATTTATTGCTTGTATAAATGATAACTCACATAATATTATTTATTTGCTTTACAGTAAACCACAAACAAGGGAACTGTACAAAACAGTCGCTTTACAGACAAAAAAATTAATGCACATAAAACAATTGATCAATGCAAATAAGTGCTATGGTCGCGAATGTACATTCTAAAAATAGTTTGTAAATTTACCAGACGTGTGTACAGGAACGCTTAGAAAGTAGGTATAGTAGAATAGTTTTCCAGACATTCATGGTGGCACTCCTAAACCCTTTTTTAAAACAGTCAAATGCGTACTGAAGTTACCAGACTTGTATTGTAAAAACTGTAAAAGTTTGCATATTTACAAAACGAAGTATGGTAACTGTACCATACTGCGACAGGGAAAGTAACTTCCTTAACATTCAAGGAAGTTTTTTTACAGTGTAGAAGAAAAAGAATGAAATACTGATTTTAATTTTTTTTTTCTTCTCGTTTTTAATATTGTTATTCTATTCGACTCTGGAACTGAAATAAATTATTTCCAAGCCCCATATTTATATCAGTTAATTTAATGTTTAGGTAACATAAATGCGCCCCAAAAATATTCAACACATTTTAGTTTGTGTGTATGTATGTATAGATGTAAAAGCAATGATGAATTATTATTTCTACCATCCAAGTTAGAAAGGTGACATAAAATGACTGATCGACTGTGAATGTTTACGTACATGCATCTCGAACAAAAGAGCTCATTGCTGTTAAGTTGTTTTATCAAGTTGACAACTGTTTTACTTATAAGTTAGTCACGTATACAATTCGTACACTTTGTGTAAAATATACTGTTGAATATTGTCTTACTTACTTAGGTTTGTCACCGCCCTCAAAGTTAAGATTAATCGTGGCCGTTCCCTCTCCAAGTTTGTTCTTAGCAACTGCTCTGTAATCACCGCCGTCTGAGTTCTCTACCGATGTTATCTCTAGCCTCGCCAGGTAGTATGACTTCTGATCTTGCTCCAACGACATCTGGAAACGACCTCCATCTTTGACTGCTTTTTTCCCATGGTACCTGCAAAGGATTGATACTGTTAACATATGATTTTCACAATGGATAATACATAATCAGAATAACTTCAAAAGTAAGAAAAATCACGATAGTATAGTCCCAGAATGCACAATTCCCTAATATTTTTTAGACGTTCATGTTGACAGGAATCATTACAATATGTTTTGATTATGTGTTATGCAATAATTTCGGTATATCAGCACATACACATTATACTATTGTCCTGTAACTGGCGGTTTTTTTTTGTTACGTAAAAATCATATGAATAAAAATTATTTTTAAGAATTTCTTTTCACATTTCTACAGAATTACACTTATGGAATATGATATTGAGAAAGTCATATAATTTGTCCACAAAACCAACCCGAGGAAAATCCAGGGGCCGTTAGCAAAATTGTAAATAATATTTTATGTCTCGCTTATTTTTGCCGGGAATAATTATCACTTAAAGCCAAGCTCCGTTTTTAGACTTTTGTCGCGATAATTATTTTTAAGCCTAAACGAGAACAAATAACAAAAACGTGTTTGGCAATTTTGTTAAACGTTGTTTTTCTATGTAGACTAAATCTTTCATGACATTAAATACTATCGATTTATCTAATTTATTTAACTAAGGAAATTTATTTCGACGAAAACTGTTTTAAATAAAACTGCCAACAGATTTGTGAAATCAGCTCTCGCTCAAGCTTTAGAAAATAATTATCGCTAGAACAGCAGAAACAGGAGACCATGGCCTTAATCAAACCTGAAGCGCTTAACCCGTACGAACATAATTTCAAATTTATGACTCGACCACAACTAATCTCGGGATGACTTATGCGTCTGATTGGTGGACTGGCATCTCTTTTTTATTGTCACTGTAATGAAGTGCGGTGGTTTAAAGAATTGTTGTGTTCTGTAATGAGGTTTTATGGAATATGGTTATACAAGTTATTAATGTGTATTTATTCTCATTGTAACTACCCATTGTAAATAATTAAAATAAATATATTTTAAGCTGTTTATATTTCAACAAAATGGAGTGGGATTAATTTTCATTAAATTAGACAAAACAGTAAAACAAACAGGAATTAATCATAGCTGATTAAAAGTATATGTTAACATTTTGCAATTACTTGTTTATCCTGTCTCCTTGACTATGTTTATTTAAAATTTAGGAAAGCATTTTTATGCATGCAAGATACTTTTAAAATTAATTTAAAAATTTTTGTAAAATAATGTTTCACAGGCTAGTATTTTTACGGTTATATTTGCATTCAATTAAAATTAACTTGATAAACAAAAATATATAATGGTGAAAAGTGGTACAACAAATACCGTACAAATTTCACAAAATTTTGCGACAGTGTTAACATAAATGTAGTTGTCCTCCAGAGGAAGTATAACTTATTTGTTTAGCCTTTATTGTCTTAAAAATTAGTTTTAATACTTGCACATATTCTACAAAAGAGGTCTAGCTTTATGTTATTTTTTGTACATTTATTAAGAAAACAGGGGCGAAATATCCAACGTATATATCTTTAGAGGGATGGTTAATACAGTTTTTTTACTATCGTACCAACTAATATATATATTAATTCAGAAAATACGAGAATTAAAATACGATGAATTTAGTAACATTGTAAGTCCATACAATATATTGTTTACGTAGAAGATTTCTAAACGGTCACTGCATTTTATGAACTAAATACATTTTAAACAAAACGAGTGTTATACCTAATAGAGTTGAGTACACAATTTATAAACAAGTTTAAAAAAAAAACATAATTGTGACTGTGTTATCATCATCACGACGAATGTTGAACAAATGACTATCAGAACCAATGCGACACCTGCGAAGAACTCAGCGAACACGCACTAACATGCGCCAAGAAAATTGTTCAGATTCTCTGAGTACTTTAAAATTTGCCTCCGAGCTCTTCCTTAGTCCATATGAATCCCAACATTTTATAAAATCTAACGATTATTTTAGAAACACGCTTAATGTCTCACAATTATATACATTTTCATTTATACATTTCATTTTGTAAAAGGTGGTTGTGTTACGTACGGTATCGTCTCGTATTAGTGTTTGAAACAACTGCTTGTATCGACTATTAGTGAAATAAAATGTATTTAATTTTACATATCGTCCAATCGCAAATATTTTCATATGCGATTTTAACAATTTATAACAGCGAATTTTCGTTATAACTTTCTTTAAAACAATATAATTTTATTTTAATAATGCTATTAAAATATATCTTTTAATTTTGACAGTTTTATACTACCAAATCCGATGTAAATATATACAAATTTTAATTGTATATAATCCTACTAAACCGCTTTATTTGTTTATTTAAGAAAATCGTACGAAACCTATTGTACAGCCTGCTTTTTGCTTTTGTATTTATTCAATTGTTATCGTATCCGTCCCGAGAACAAACGCCGACTTGCAAGCGCTGCCCAGCTGTCTTCGCTCTCGGCTAGGCGCACTGCCTGCGCGGGCTAAGAACGTGCCCCGACTACTCCAGTGCAGTGCAATGTAGTGTTGTATGGGCACGAGCCCATCACATGGGACCTCACCACGTAATGCAGCGTTGAAATTATATTTTAAATCAAATGTGCATCTACTCTTCCCAGAGAGTCAACCGAAATTCACAATAATTACCACTACGATTTTTAAACGTTTATTTGGGACATCAGACACCAATAATTCTTAAAATAGTCATTCCATTTTTGGATCTTATTAATTCGAAGACTTTATTGAAGGGCTATACATTACTTTTTTTCTGGCGTGTCCCAAATATGCTAACATATGTAGTTAGTAGTTAATATGGTTGCTGGACACTTTATTTCGCATTTAGACCAGTGTAAGGTGGAGCCATGTTGTGGCCTCGATCATTTCAACTTCGGACGACAGCTGTACGCTCCCAAGAGTATCTTCCACAAGTTTCCATCAATCGACATTGTCGTGCTGTGTTTTTGCTGCAAATTTTCTGGATCTTCGTTTAACGTAACATATATAGCATAATTTTAACCTTTTTCGGACACGAACTGTAATTTGGCATTGCCGTGCACCAGTACGTTGTCAGGCCATCTTAAACTTAAAAGTGTCAGGAACTGGCCCACTCTCGCCCAACGGTAACACCGTGAATAATATTTTGCGTGCGTTTTCAAGTATGTTTTCCAGCCCCACACGTTCGAGAGTGCCGAAGTGTAACTTCTGTATAACGCAACGACACGAAACTACTCCTGCCTGCATGATCCTATCCTCGCGTATCTCACCTCGCGTTGCACTCACGCCATCTCTAAGGGGCACAGTCGAAACCATGTCCTTTCGCCCCTCGTGAACAGTGTATTTTCTCCGTGTGCTCCCGAACTTTACTTTTCACGCACACGTGGCCCACGTGCCATGTGCTCAGTAAATAGGTCGTTCTCACACTCGCGCCTACTGCCTTCACGTAAACTGGAACTGAATAAATAGCTATTAGTTCTGTCAGCAACTGCAGTGTTTTTGTTGTAGGTTGAGATGTTATAATAATGTATAAACAGAACTTCTACTTGCAGCTCGCCTATTTTTTAAGTGCACATAGTCTTGCAGTATAACTGCTGTAATTATACTTAATTTTCCACTGGCAAAATTTTTTGATGATTTTAGTATTTACTTACTGACGTCACATAACACTTTGTCACCGATGCCTGCAACAGGAAGCCACCGCTGAACTCTCCAGCCAGAGATCCTCGCGCACTCCCAACCTTGGCTGGTTCATGGTACATTTAAATTTTCGAGCAGACAGATGGCAGCGGCAGTATTATTATTGCTATATATGTTTTGGGTTTATATATATATATTTTTTTTTTCATATTCAACTGGATGTAGGAATTTGGACATACTCAATTGCAATGTAGATGTCTGTCAAAGAAAACTAAAGAGAATAGAAAAAACTTAAATAAGCGGAGTATTATTTAATCAACATGATGCATACACAACATGAAATTCCATAATTGGAATCGGTTCAAATAAAACAAGGACAGCCAAAAAAGAAAATAAGAAAGTAAAAACAGACACCTACATATCGGAGAACACAGATTTAAGGCCTGCTTTGGAAAAATGACCAACAGATAAAATATATGACACATACAAAAATGAAAATATACGACACAGAGATGAGGAGAAACAAAACGCAGGAGTTTTTCAGACAGACAAGCGACGTTTTGGAACGAATCTGTCCCCGTCATCAGGCAGGGTCACACGGGGTCCGAGAACACAAGTGCAATAAAGAGGGGGCCTACTGTCCTTTTACCAAAGCCGGCCTCAAACCTGTGTTGTCTGATTTAGTGGCATCTGTTTATTTGCTACCCCTGTTCTATTTGACACGATTCCATTTATGTAATATAATGTCGCGTACGTATCCTGTTTACTAAAGCCTACTCCTCTTATACATTTTTTCATCTGTTCTCTCCTTTTTTTTTTTTTTTTTTTTGACAGACATCTTCACCACAATTGACTCATCCAGAACTCTTTCAAAGATCATGAAACGTATAGAAGTATTGATATTTAAAAGTTACAATAAAGCTAATCATTCATTAACTGTTGGACTTTAAAGTAACCTAGCACTACTAAGAAATGTAAAGGAGCTGTATTAGACGAAATATCTAACTTAATATTAACTTACAACGGAAGCATTGAATATAGCTGATACCTTAATGTAAAGTACTAATGAATCAAAACGTATTTCGGTAATTCTATATAAATGCCAAACTATACAAATGAATTTTTCATTTTGGGAAAAAATATATAATTTTTTCGATATAATTTTCTGTACATTAAGTGAAGGACTCACAAAATTGAATGAACATAAACAACAACAAGGTGTTACTTTAAAGAAAATTAAAAGTAGTAGAATTTGGATGCTAGTTGGTTACAAATATTGACAAACTGGGTGAAGATAAAACATAAAACTTGACACCGTGTGAATAGATTTTCTTAAAATAGATCGACCCATTTAAATACTATCTTTTTATACGTTCTGAAACTCATTAAATATTGTACTGTATAAAATTTGGCAAATTTATCTATACTTTCTCCATACTTTGTATCTAAAATTACCTTTAAATGTTTACGAATCGCATTTGAAAAGAGAATGGCCACATCTTATTAGTCATCATTTGTGATGTCTATTCCAAGTCATTGATATGTAATGTTTTATAAATATCCCACTTCAACTTGAACTTTATCACCTTTCATTAATCTACAGTACACAAATTCGAAATATGAACTCTAAACGCAGACGAGTGTTCGTGTTGTCGCATACATTTGATAAAAAATATATTCTGTAGGTGAGGTAACAAAAGATTTCGTGTGGATTGATAGAAAAAAATTAGATTAGATTATTTTATATATTATTAGTATTTATTTTGGCTCCTTACATAATAAATGTGTGTATTTTTATTTCAAAATGTACTTACAATTTATGTGAGGTTTAGATAATGTCCATATTTCATTGAACGATTCCTTCAGTGGGTATGTGAACTGTTTATGTGGACAAGCGTCACTGCGAGCGAATGTTTCTGTGTTGTAGAAAAACCTCACAATAAAACCAAAAGTAAAAAATAAAGCGCCAGTATTAGCTATTATTGAGAAAGATAAAACCTACAGACGATTTAGGAAAGGAGTGTTGTCATATGCCGACGACGAATCCAAACAAAAATAAAAAATAGAACAATAACAACATAACTTTGTTCCTGATTGGAATAGAGTTGTTTTTTCTTTATACAACAAATATAGACACATTCCATTTCGGAACTGATTTGTGTGGTCATTGCTCTATTTCCAGTTTTATTTTTATGTCGTCTTTCGCGATGCGACTACAGTCCTTGCCGGAATTGTCTGTATACTATACGATTGCTGACAACCAGTTTATCCTGGCTTTTATTTTATGCACTTTGTTTTATTGCGATGTTTTTGCTGCAACATGTAAATAATCGCTTGCAATAGCAAATGTCCTTGTAAATGGTAGGCTATTGCTTATAGCAATTTTTATTTATGAAAAACCTTCATTTGCAATTTAATTCAAGACACATAAGATAAAAAAAATCTATAGTAAATAAAAAATGTATATTTACAATACAAACATAAGTGAAACCGGAAATGTTTAGATACAAATTTCTAACTCTTATATAAGTCCTAAGACATAATTTTTTATACATTGGTCGATCATAACGGGTATACTTAAAAAAACGTATTTCAATTAAGTTCAGTAATACCATATACTAATTAGTTTTAAAGTTGCTGAAAAAAGGCCTGGATCGTTACACGCGATATAGGCTACTAAATATGCCTATTTATTGCCGCACTGAAACCCTCATTGCTGAAACACCACGAACTTTACGTATTGACTTAATTAAATATATTTTTTATTGAGTTAGCTTAAACTCTTAGGGATAAAAACTTTATCCTTGATTATTTAGAAAAAAATATTAATTTCAAATTTAACTGTAGTTAAAAATTTATAAACTCTTACGAAGAAGTAACTGAATAACATTTACTTGATCGATATGGAGACTAGCACTGCACTGATATCTCAAATCATACATCTTCACTCCGTGCCAAAATGAGTGTAGCTATTTAATATTGAAATAGTTGCAATATGGCTTGTAAAAACCAAATACTACCGCAGATACAATAGTGTTAAATCAATAAGCAAGAGGGTACATAACGTGCAGTGTGTGACTTACCACGTAACTGTAGGTTTCGGATCTCCAACCAGCCTACACTCAAACGTGACCTTGACGCCATCCTCAGACTGACGAATCACTGGACGTTCCGTAAACGTTGGTTTGATTCCTTCCGCTGGCTCGGGAGCCTCATTGCCTATATTGAGAAAGGAACCTACACCGGCTATGTTATGAGTACTTCATACTGACAATATAAACGAAACGACAAATAAAACACGACACATATTTGTTCCACTGGGTGCTGAAACTGAGGATACAGTACTACGACCACAAACAGGAAAAATAGTGAGCTAGAATAATATTACAATCAAAGGACAGCTTAAAGTTACAAAATAGTCAACATGCTTGAATGTTAAAGCAGTTGTTAATATAAAATTGAGAGAAGCATAAATGCGCGTAATCTTCAGAAGACCGAGAGTTTTAAGATTTTCATCGTTGAATTCTTATTAATCATATAATAAAAACAAGACCCAATATTCCGAAGCCATTAATTGACCGGAGGGTGTATTCTCATGAATGAAACAAAAAACTTGATTTTTTAACGCCAGTTATCAATCAGGATATTCGGAATTTATCAATAATATTTGCAACTGCGAACCTACACTGTATCCGCAATCTTAAATAAAAATTATGTATAATTATTTACACAACTGACGAGTTTTAATAGCTGCGTTAATCATATACATTTTACTGAACTTATCTTTTGTTATAGTTTATACTTTCGCTAAAAATCTTTGTTCTGAAAATAATGGATACTTCACATAGTTTTACTAACCTGGTCCTGAATTTTATTGCGAATAATTGCCACTAGAACATTCAAACATGTCTACTATTTATTGTTATTTTTACTCATGCGTAGATTCTACTTAAAATACTCCTGAAAGAAAACGTATATATTTAGAACTAAATTTAGGCTAATTCTATGTTAAGTTAAGAAAACCATACAGTAGCGCCATCCACATCCGCAGAGAGAAATAGAATCAGCTAGATACAAAAATAAAACAAAAGAAGAGCAAATTTTATGATAACAAATGAAAGTAGTTGTAAGTAAAATGCAATTTCTACTTCACTAAAATCATACTATACTGTTATATAAATGTTACGGTGAGTAATAAAATACAAATAAAACCAAAAATAAACGCTGTTACTTGAAAAACAGAAAGCAGTTAAAATCGTTTAGTGACCAGCACAGGAGAAAAATTAGTATAACGTTACAAACGTTTTTTAAATTAATTCTTCTGTAAGTTAATGTCACATAGTAAGTAGTTTCTACGTCACCTACAACTGTTAATCTCACAAACATTCAACATGCATTCTTCATTCTTGTAAACTACAGTGTGTGTTTACGTTAAAAATCGTAATTTAATAAACAGTAGTGTAAATCGTTTAGTGCATGCGTCTTTCATTGATTAAAAGTTTAATTTTAAATACTTGTTCAATACGTACAAATTCGTTCATGTACCTTACACTTGTTCAAAATAAGTATTGTTTACAATAGTAGTTCTTGTTAATACCTTAAATTGTGTAATTTTAAACTATTTTTCTTTTCCGCAAAACTTTTTACTAAAATTAACTTTCATATAAAATGTAATATATTTGTATGCGTAATAACGTTAAATGCTTTTTCTTGTTACATTAAAATTAAATTTTTGTCTTTATTAAATTTAACTTTGTATTGGCATTTACATAGAACATTTGAATTATCAAATAAGAAATCAGTGAATTCAAAACTTTTGCCATTCTTGTGTTTCAAAACACCCGTAAGTTAAAAATTTTTCAGACTTTGTTCCCTTTGGTAGTTTAAGAGTAACAAAAGTTATGAATAATCTGATTTTGCATACATTATTGTGGTGTGTTTGTAGTCCAATACTTATTTTAGAATGTAATGCAACTTCAAGTTAAGAGAATATTAAATACTAATAACCAAAACAACATAATCTTAGGTTAATCATGAACATATAAATGATAACGGGAAACATTAAAGAAAAGAACAATGTATAGGCCCTATTGATCACAAGTGATGTTTTAAATAGTAAAGATATGTAGAGCCATGTATGTAAGTATCAAAATTATTATGTGTGTGCAAAGTATTATTGCAAAAAAAATATTCAATTAATTTAACATTTACGGTTACTAATTTTTTTTTTTATTTTGTAAAACAAAACATTTCTCTTATGAATAGAATTCTTTACTTCATTATAATCCGACGTGTATTTAAATGTGTTAAACCACCGACTGTCGACAACAGTCCAACTGATCTATTCTACGATACTTATTACTAAATTACCAAAACATGGTCTCAGAGAACTTAATAATTATGTTTAGATTTAGTAAAATATTTCTTGGCTTGAAGAAAAAAAAAATTTTATGTAATATACTAATAGGACTATTTTCTCAACCAGTTTTTATTTATGAATTAGTTTTAGTTAGTATGAAAATGAAATATGTTATGAAGAAGACATATTTTTTGCTTCGATTCGGGTAATTAAACACCTTTTAAATGTTATGCGTTTTAAACGCCAGTGAAAACAGATAGTCACAACATGGCTGCTTCTGTGGCGTTATGATCCCGTACAGATAACTAGTTGTACGCAATCTATGCCAGCAGCCTGATGTATTATTTGTATTCTGATTTTTGGTAGATAAGCCTATCCCGTGGTAGATTTCTTTTTTTTCTGCCTAGAAGCTAAAATGCAAGTACAAGTTCCGCATATAAATAGGCTATTTGTTACCATTTCAATGTTGTTTTCACCAGCGCGCCGAGATATACAAAGATTCTGTGGTAGCCTATTCAGTTTATTTGCTGCTAGTATATACAAGAGAAGTTACTTACCGTTAACTTAACATTTTCACATTTCGACAATTTGACATTTAAGTTAGGGTTGTAAAGTTCTGTTTAACATTTATCTACACAGCAACGAGTACTTATTTATTCGATCTAAGCACTGTTTTGTAAGGCATTGAGCTTACGCCATCGACGTTGGTCATACTTACAATATAATCAGACAGTGCATATTGTCCTGACATTAGATACTGCTCAAGTTTCTTTGGAATTAATAATTAAGATTATACTTAAATTATTATGATGAAAAGTTAGTTAACTGAAAATATGTTTTTTGTTTGGTCATGATATGCATGAATTCTGTGACTGGCCCCTTTAACATGGTGTAATGCTGTGAAATGTTTCTGTTTTCTCAACGCTCTGATGAATTTCTGTCAAATAAACTTTTCTTCAATTGTCGATATTCCTGCAAAAAAAAACATGGCATATTTACATGCTTCGGGGACCAAAAACTACGCTCAAGTCAATCATGTTGTATGACTTGAAGAGTTAAGAAGTATTCTTGTGTTGTCATGGCTTCAGTTCCCATAGAAAGCAACGTGTCTAGTGCTGTGGCGGCTTATTCGACCTTATGCATTTACACAACAAATACGTCCTATTTTATGCTTCTGTTTGGTTAAACTAATGGTGTAACCCACAGCTGGGTTGGTGACGTGAAGAGGTGTAACGGCGTTATGAAAAGGTACCATGAGAGGTCAAACAAATGTGTTAAATGTAAATGAATGTGAGAGTGGTACAAGTCTGGGACGAGTTAACATAACACTGTTTTTAAAATATATTCAACGCATGTTAGTATCGTATTGATTTGAAAAATACTTCGTTATCATCCCAGAACGTGATGTATTTTTAAGAAGTGAAAAACGTTTTTTTAAGTCAAGTAATCCCATCTACCATAGCTGAAGATAGCACACCTCCAAAACTTCTGACATTTGAGGTCACTTACCATATGAATACTCCATGCTCAAAAATTTGATATTATTTACTACCGTTGTCAGAACGGATTTTATATAATACACTAAACTAGAAGTTCCTTTATTTTTTGTCGTATAACAAATATACCGCAAAGGTTGTATTTCACGCGATGTACTATTAGTAAATCTTAAATTATTATTTTGAACAAATAAACTTATTAAATTCCTTCACTGCTTAAAATTGTCATTTCCATGAGATAGTCTAGCACAGCTAATTTCGTTGCTACATGATATAATACCTTTTCTGCTGCTGTTGCTTTAACGTGGCGAAACTCAGATATGGTCAATTGTTTTGCATGGCAACGCTATACAGTAATAGACCTCAGTTGATACTGAATCCATTAAAAGTCACAGAAGTTATGTATGTACAACTTGAACACTGTTGCAAAGTTACATATTCGGAGTAATACTTAAGACTGCGGCCACCAAAAAATTATATTTATGTAAGGTAACACAAAAAAGTTAGCTATTATATTGTCGTAAACACTAAGTGTTTCATTTACACAAACTGTTCAATAAACAGCATTATGAACTCATATATTTTGGTCGTACCCAGTTGAAGGCTAATTACTGCTGAGACGAATAAAATCCTTAACAAAATAAGCCGATATTAACATAATTTAAACTCTATTCCATGTGCACAATATTGCCAAATATGCTAAATGACACACTACAAGTCATATTGAAAAGTAATTGTCCCAATTAAGTATGTTTTGTGAATTCCTTGCCCATTCCATGCGATTTCTATTAAAATGGTATTGAAACCAGTGACGGATACTTAAGGGTGTTCAAGCGCGATAAAATCGTCAATTTATATTTTCATAAAACAGTTTTAATTTTGTAGACGCTATTTGGGAGTATATTATCCGCTTACAAAAAAAATTTAGCTCAGCCTGTTTTCCCAGTATGGCACATGAGAGTCGAAATTTACATATTTTTTTGTTCATACACCCCTCGAAAACTACTTAGCATAATGAAACGAATTGATTCACAGTGAAAGTATATGTCACTGGCTAGGGCTTTAAGTATATAAAAACCCATTCAAACAATGTTTTGTATTTTTAAAACATCTCTGGAAATTGAAATTTTTTGGCTACTTTTAGAAATTTTTTTTAATAAAAAAATATTTTGTAGTGGATTTTTATTTATGTAAAACCTTAACCCTTGACATGCACTTTCACTGTGAATTTTTTCGTTTCAATATGTTAATTGGTTTTGAGGGGGTTTATGAACTAAAAATATGCTAATTTTTACTTTGAAATGTCATTACCTATGGGAAAACTTGCTGAGGTAATTTTTTTTGTAAGAAGAGAATATGATCCCAATTAATGTCTACAAAACTAACAATGTTTTATGCAAATACAAAATTATGTTTTTTTTTTTTCAATTGAACACCATTAACGTTTTTTTTCCTTCCTATATTTGGTAGTAAATCCAGTGACTAATAATAAATTTGCTTAAATAAGAACCCAAATTATTGCTTACCATTGGGAATACTTACTTCACTCTGGCCCATATTCTAAACATATCTTGAACTCAATACAAGGAAATACTAATCATTATTATTCGGAGGTCCCAATTACAGACTGGATTTGTTAAACAGGAATATTTATTTGCAATACGAGGTTATCACACTCTAGTAAACGAGGCAGAGCATTATTTGTTTGCTTCTGGTTCATTCGTGTTATGAAACTAGAAAATATTTAAAAAATGCAAAATACACACAATAGTCGTAGTTTTATCATTTTCTAGGCCATTCGTAATAAATTAAACTTCTTCCCGGTCTCTGTACACACAACCTACATCTTCGCATTAATTATGTTAAATGTTCCTTTACAATTACACAGCACAAAAATTGCTGAACGTGTGAGCTGTACGCTATGTGTCCGCCACGTTTACTAATGTGTAAGCGAATTTAGTGTTAAAATGCCCAGCTGATACATTAAGGCCCTGATCTATTTCATTTTCCCCCTTCTGTACGACTGCCTAGTACGTGAAGCTGTTTGAGGGCACGCAAATAATATGAAAACTAAATTACCTCAACATAACGACATGGGACAATAGCATTTACGAATATTATTTAAGGTACCCGCATACTGGCCGTGTGTTGGTGTGAATGAGGCATAGCGCCAAGGGCGATGTTGACCGGCTCATCTGCGCGGCATATAACCTCTACCGCAAGACAATGAAACCGCGTGCAGTGGCAACGTAGATCACTGATTGACACTTTCAGTGGTGACCCCATCTTCTTATTGGTGGAAAGTTTCTCTAACAGTAGTTTCACACGATTTCTGTCAGTAGTTTTTGAGACATAACAGGTTGAATAAACTGTTTTTAGCAATTTTAAGGATATCCGAAATGATTTTAATTTTGTAACTGATATGATGTTTTTAAATTACTTTGCTGTAATCGTTTAAAGTGTATTTTCTTTACGTACTTTGACATAATGGGCACATGTAGAATAGCATCGTAGAACAAAAAATGTTTTATCTACTAACACATACGTGTGGTAGGCGGTGCCCTTAGGTAACATTCACAAACACTAGATCCTGTTAACTGTATGTAAAGTATATTTATTTAAAATAAAAATGGCTTAATGACCTGCTAATTCATTAACTGCGGAAAAATACGGCCTGAACTGTAACGAGCAATCGGGACGCGCTGCATATATGTGGCCTTAAAGTTAAACTGTCAGAATGAAACTAACTAAATTACGGTGCAAGTCATTATAGTTACATTTCATTAAACTAATCTTAGAACTTTGTTAAGAACCAGAAAAAAGATCATTTAACAGAAAACTTTAAAAATTACATTGAATGAAATAAACCGAACAAATTTTTATCTTCACACAGATCCAATGTATTGAATACAGTAAAACAGTCAACTACAAAGCACCAATGCTGTCCCCTATAGTCTTGCATGTAAAAACATCAATAGGTCGGTTAAATATTGTATTTTTATTGGAGCAGAGCTAAATTTGCACATGCGTTGCGTCTCGTTGCACCGTAGTGTACTGTAATTGTTTACGCATGCACGGATGCAGTGAATGCGATGTTACAAATCATCTTATTGGGCTCGTTTACGTTGCAGAGGGAGAACGAAATTGTCACTCCGAAACCAGGCCACAAACCTTGCGTCAATTGCAGTTCTGGAGTATTTAACTATCTCAGCGACTAGGAGTGCAAGTGAAGGCCAGTCTTACTTGATCTGCTCCTGCGTTGCGAAGCATCTGGGCAAATATCAGAAGTATTTCCTGCTGTTGTCGGCTGTTACCACTTGTTTCTGTTGCCGCATTGTGACTTTGTCTTTTGAGTATCAAACTTTCCTACAAGTAAAATTAAACCTTTATTATTCTTTCCACTGTTTACTGTTAGTTAAATAACCTGTGTGTAAATTATTTAGTTTCATAATTCTGGGAATCGATTTTGATAAAAATTACATTCTATAAATCCAACACTAAGCGTTAGTAAATCTTCAAATATTCCAGGGCGCAGTAATTCTGTGTATCGTGTGCTACCTGACGGTAACTGTCGATATCACATTTGGAAGATGCAGTTTCTTTTCTCTAGTGATTGGTAAAAGAAGATAGATTTTGTCAATTATTCAGCTTTGTCATAAAGAAAGAACCAAATTCATTAGTAATATGTTGTAGGTGGACATGTGACATTTCCGAAACAGTAGAAAGTTAAAGATTTACAACTGTCATTGTAAGTCTATTGATAAACCTCATATGCATTAGATAATAACGTTCCAAAGTCAATGTGGTCATAAATTGTGAATTGGGCTATTAGGCTACCAAATGTTGGTAGTAGTATATTCTATTATGTTTAGGGAAAGGTGTTCAAGTGTCAGCAACAATGCAGCAATATTTTCCTTAATTAAACCGTCAAATTTCTTTGACAGTGACAATTATGTGAATATAATCGCATTATAGCTAAATTAGTTTTGTTCCATTATTATATTACGATTGTTCCATTATTATATTACGAAAACACTTTATAAAGTACTAACTGACAGAGTACCATATGAGAAAATGTAAAAGTATCATCGTTAAAATTTAAAATTATAATTCAAACTTTAGTTTAATAATTAAATTATTTTATTTCTAGAGGTCAACATCGATTCAAACCCGATAAGTTAATAGATGCTATATGCTTTAATTAACTAGGTAAGTGTAAATCTTTATATTTACAACAAAATACTTACGTACGACTTATACGCTGCATATCTTGAGAACTACAAAACATATTTTGTTAAAATGCCACGTAAATTTATCAATAACCGTTTGATTTTCTAAGCAGAAAATACATCATTAAAACATTAGTTCTTACAGACGCTCTCCTCAAATAACTGCTGAAGATGAAAAAATTCGATTAAGTATTTTGTGAACAGTAAATTATTCTATTTTCAGATTAGGTTTGCTGTGAAAACACGGAGTAAAATCTGAAAACATATGTTTTCATTGCATATATTTTTTTGTATAATAGTGACCAATATATCACTAAAATGCTCTGAGTTATATTAAAAAACATTCAAACATTAACGTAAATCAGCAGTGTCTAATGGTCTAGAAAATTTTACAATAGTATATACCTAACCAGACATGTGTTTCCAATTAACGTTGTGCTGAATTAAACGTAATAAATATGTTAAGCTTCGTATCATAAGGTCTGAAATTGTGGAATAATTTTAGTGTAGTTCCAGTGAGAACTATGTATGAAAATTTTATTTTGCTTGCCATTTAAGATGTATGTTCGTTCAAATTTCGTATTTAAATGGCGCCTAATTCATTGCTCAGTAAATGTATGTTTCGGACATATGTTGTGGATTACCAAATGTTCAACTGAGTAATATTTAGGTGTTTTCTGTCCGTGTTGTTTAGTGTGATTAAAGGATAAAATGAATTTATGAATATTATATCAATTAAATTACCTGTTAATAATAGTTTTAATTTACATGAAAATATTATCCCTTACTAAAATATATAATGTTTTTGAGTCAACTACTAAACATGTCTATGTTACAGCAACTTGTAAGGTATATGTTACTTGTTGGAACAAAAAAGTAGAACATGACATAAGTCTTACACAAAATATATATTTTAAAAAAATCTGTATGTTATAATCAGTGATAATACTTTACATATGTATTAAAGTGGGTAAAATTAAAATTTTCTTTGCATAGTACAAAGGTAAGTTAAATTACACTTTGTTATCAATTTAATGTACTCACTTTTATGTTTGTGTCTAAAAACACTTCGTAAGTTACACAAAAAACGTTAGGAGGAAAAACATAATTTTGATACACCATATTCACAATAAAAACATTTCACTGACTCACAGGAGTCGCTACAAATATAGCGCGAAGCAAAACACCTCAAAAATGTTTTACCCATTGATGGGCTTGTGTTTAGATTGCAAAGCATTAATTGAAAGCCGTGTTGACGCCAACGCAAGGCAACAGATTTTCGTTTTGTAGATTCAGTCGACGCCCATTTGCTTTTACTAACTTAGCTTTATCCGAAATGCACGAAATTGTCAAAGTCAGCTTTTTTACCTCAATTCCAAAATCGTAAAGTATATATATATATATTATACATGTATATGAACACATTACAGTATGTGTATAATACAAGTTGACTGTGACAATCTTTTGTAAGCCATTATTGCCTTGCGAAGACTTTCGTAACACAGAACTTGCACTTGCTATTTACATGAATTCACAAATTCACATTACTCAATCTTTAATACTTACTGTCGAAATTCAGACTAATTGTGGCATTACTTTCTCCTAATTCGTTCTTCGCTGTCACTTTATATTTTCCAGCGTCCTCAGCAGTGACATTTTTTATTTCCAACGTAGCGAAATAGGAGTGACCATCTTTGTCCACCGTCAGCTGTCAGGAAAATTATTGCTATAAAATAACTCTCAAAACATTGTCCGATTTACATTGAATGCATGGTAAAACCGCAGGGAAATCGAGACAGAACAACATATTAGTTTCTCTTGCCTTAAAGTGATTTTTAACGAATGAGGGAAAAGGAAGCTCTACGAAAGATAATCAACTTGTGGGTTCTGAACCACTTTTTGACTGCCATATATTTTATGTAGATTTCTGTAAACTTCCCTTACTTGGCCTCTTAGCCAATTTAGTTTAGCATGTTTTGTTTCGACGAAGTTATATTATAAAAATAATAAATAATAACGTAATTCTAACAGATTTAATAATTTTGCACTATGGACACCATAAACGTTACCTTCGATAGAGCGGTTTTATAAGAAAACCAGAAAATAAATATTAATGCATTATAAGAACTCACTATTTAGGTATTATGCAAGTCATTATAAAATTGATTTAAATAAGCATTTGTATAAAATTGAATGCTTGAGATTGAAAACTAACAGTTTCATATGTTCTAGTGTTTAAAAAAATACTTTGTGGGATCCCCAGTAAGCAACATTAAGTTCTTTCTGTAAGGCAACCTAAATACTTAAATTTTAAATGAAATAGTTTTACATGTACAAAGAAAATTTTTATATAAATATTTACATACATAAACACACACACATATAACATGAATAAGGATTGCGGTTTAACTTGTGTGTACGTTTACCTCAAAGAGGATCAACGTACAGAATTTGTGAGCAGGCCCCTTAGTTCTTGGATTCAAAGCGCTGCTTTTAAGCACATTATTTCCGAAAAAATCTAAAACCGATTTAAATGGTAGTGTTTACATTTACGGTCTGCCTGGAATATGTTGGATTACGCCACAGTTTACAAAAATTTTTATTTTTTGTTTGCCGTCCGCTTGAGTCTGTACTGGGCCGTTAAGGTTAAATTTAAAATAGTACATTTAATAGTATACAGTTTTCTCTGATGTCGTAAAAATTATAAGACTAAGATAATATGGCAAAATAAAGTTTTATTTACGAGATGGGTTATTTCAAGCTCTAACAAAATTAATAAAAACTCATATTTTGAAGGAAATTTTACGAAAATTGCTGAGCCTTAAACGATGGTATTTCTAAATGGTTACATAAAATGCATTTAAAATTTTATATATAATTACATTGTACTGAATGTGTGTACATTTTTTTCAACCCTTAAAACAGTTTGCGATGTTAGAAACGAGCATCTCATAAAGCTGAATTTTGTTATAGTAACCTTATTATAATTTTTCCTCATAAGCTTAATCTACATATGTTTTAAATTGTGAAGTTCATATCGTTTTGAGCTTATTAAGGTAAGTTTGATTAATTTATTAGTGCACAAAATTGTTACTTGAATCGTGTTTCTTGTATAATTAGCCTACCATTTGTACTAAACAAAACCCTCAAGTGCACGACTAAAATAAATCTCCGCTGTTTACATATGAACATATAAATTGTTTTTTTTTCTGAAATATTATACAATAAGATCAGCAATACGTATTGAAGGCCAAAGAGTTACACAGTTGACAAGTAACTTCCTTGACTTACCCGATGTCTCGATGAATCCTTGACTGGCGTTCCATTGTGAGACCAACTGACAGAGGGTTTAGGATCTGCTTGAATCCGACATTCGAACAATAACCGTTTGCCGTCCTCCTCTTGTCGAATAGAGGGCTTCTTCGAGAATGTCGGTGCAATGCCATCAATTTGCCTGAAAGGATGAAATAATAAAACATTAGATTTACATGCAAACCTTCGAGGGAATAGTCGCTATTACTACTTTGGCTTTCAATAATGGTCTGCGTGTAAGTGAGAGTACCGACGTTTTGCTTTGCGTTGCAGCAACTGTGTAAATGTCTTCTGGAATGCAACGTAAAACGATACTCTCTCCATCTCTTCGACGGGATTCATCTTAGAAAAGTCCTGAGTTTAAAAAAACGTATATTTTTAATGTGATGGCAAACTATAAACAGCATAACAAAACATTATTATATTTGATTGCCATCAAAAACTAATATCCATCTTCAAACCAGATAATAGAATCCTTCATTTCTTGGCAAGTCACATTTATACAAAGTACAATCTTGAGCGGTTTGCGATATATTAAGAGAAACCAGCTTTTATCATTTATTACACACAAAAAAACTTAGAAGTTCCGAGCAGATGTACTTCCCCTTTTATTTTATTTATAATTTTTGGGCTATACAGTGGAATTTAGAGATAGTATTTTTAAAAAAAAGTTTAACTTTTTGGGAGGATTCAGCAAGTTGGAGCCTTCAAATTAACTGATTAAAATTCATATTTAATACGTGTTCTGGAAATTAATTTATCGTTTTAGCGATTGTTAACAGTTAATAACAGAAAATTTTAAAAAAATAGAATAATGTTGTTGTTTTATGTTGAACTACACTAAAAAAGTAAAATATAATACGAAATAAGAACTTTTTTCTTCTTTTCTGCAAATTCCCCATTATTTACCGTACGTGTATATTCTCGGTTTTCCCGATCAAAATTTGAACCTACGGCCTCAAGCTGTTGAATTATTTTAACCATATAATATTAACCATACAACATTAAATGCTTTATTTTACCAATAATAATATTTGTTTTGGTTTCACAATTGAGAAAATTTACAAAATAATGTATAATATTTTAAGTAAATGATACTTTGATCGATTTGATTAACAAATATATTCCTTTGTCAGGAACAAATATTTGCGTTTAAAAGTTAAAAATGTATTATTTTTGTACTTTATATTCAATTATCTTGATACATTGTTGAAAATCGTATTTAATTATTTGTAGAGCCGATTTTTCAGTTTTAAGCTGGAATTTTACTAACAGGATGATAAATAATGACGAGTAATGTTGATGTGTGTCGGTTTCGTGAAAAAATATGTAAACGTAAATCCTGTGTTATTGGATTTCAAAATTACAATTACGAAAATTGTAATACTAAAAGATATATGCAATTTTAAGTTAACAAATATTTACAGTGTCACAAAGAAATATTAACCAACGATAAATATTAAACAGTGGAGGTCGTTGTGCTTTCCGTTGTTTAAATTATTGTGAACCTTGGATCATCAAAGCTGTAGACAGAAACCGTATGTGGTGTTGGTACAGAACGTTACGTGTATCCTAGACTGAGTCGTGCCGGACGATGTCACTGGTCGGCGGGTTTTCTCAGGGTTTCCCATTTTCCGCCCCGTCTTTCCGGCGCTGCTCCATACTCACTTCATGTCACCTCTCACCTACGCTAAAGAACTAGATGTTCATTCTCTCACTCATTCTCAGACTGAAAGAAGAGTACATAAATAATAAATGGACTAAACATTACTGTTCGCCTTTCTACTTCTGACATTCGAAGAATAGTATAGTGATTTAGTCACACAGAAGACACGGTGTAAACGTAGAATCACTGATATTGGACTGAAAGTTTGAAGGCTAAAGGCTACGTCGAAGCTTAAGATCGTTAGGTCAAATAAAAAAGGTAGCTAGCTTGCCTGTTCGGCTACTTTTCATAAAAGCAGAAGACCGTTAGGAATAGAGAATAATAGTGCCCTGAGCAATCTAATGTAGTGACGACTTTTAGGAATAAACAGTACGATAAATCAATACACATAGATACAGTTTTACAATTTTTGATATTGCTGGAATGTATGAAGGAACTTCTTGCTGGAAATGCGTGTGTTTCACATTACAACGAGGCACTATAATGTGGCAATTCTTTTTGTTTTGGATAACTATATTTCGGTGAATTTGTTCTATGGTTCTGTGATAGTCAATGTATTCTCAACTGTAAGATGTAAAGAAACTTTGGTAATCAAAGATATGTAGTGAGTCTTGGTATTCCTTTTGTTTGCACTGTAAATCCATCAAGTATATCGCGATGACCAACAAGGTGAAATAATAACAGGTTAGAGCCTAAGACGTTCGGAATTTAAATGTAAGTTATGCCTGCGCTCTTTAGTAAGTTATGCTGTTGATGAGCTGGGTTTGTTAATGTGTAACAGGAGCCAATAGGCTTAGAAATAAAATGGTATATAGTCTTAGTGACGAGTTACGTTTACCGAAACTGAGTGGCGGTAACGATCTCGCTTGAAGTGTAAGAGCAAAGGTATCGCTATGACAAAATGGCTAATGGGAGGCGGTTGAATCTTAATTTAATGAGGAAAGTTTGTTTGTAATATATGTGTCTACACTCATGAATACATTATTTTTCTATTGTTGATAACTAGCGATGACTGTCCGGATTTTATTGGTGAATTTTTCCAGGCAAGAAATACACTGTTTGCATTCAAGGGTATCCATCCAAAGTACGGAACTTTGCTCTAAAGTATGTTCATTAAGGAACTAATGAATGTTGAAAACATTCCGGTATGAGAATGCAGGGATATTTGCCTAAAATTGTAAACCTAAAACGCAAGGTTAAAAACTCCGAAGTGGAATTCACAGATCCGGTTTTGTCACTTACATTTTAATGGGTCTACTCACGGATAAGTACGAAGTGCTCGTTAGAAGTCTGAAAAGCGACGAGTAAAGGTTTAACACAAAGCTTGTGAAAGCAAGATAAATTATAGAAAAAATAACTTTTCCGTAATGACGAAATAGAACAATGGTAGTGCAGCCCTTCAGAAAAAAAAACTAAACGGTAATGCCGAAAGAGAACAATTTTAGTGCAATTCATCAGAAAAAAATCGAACATCAGTCCAGACATGCATTTCTAAAAGAGATCAACCAAATGGGTAAAGAATTTGGACCGCTATGACTGCGGTGAAAAGGGATACAACGCAAGATATTGAATTAAATCCTAGGAGAGTTAGAGGAGAAAAGGTTAAGGACCATACGGTGAAAACAAAGAAACAAAGAAGGCAAACAGAGCAGGCAAGCAAGAGTTAGAATACAGAGATTTGTGTGCAAAACAACCAAACATGATGTAAAATGAGTGGCTGTTTGATTCTGGTGCGTCCAACAACAAGACGCCTCACTCGGAACGTATATATAACATGATAAATGAAACTGGTGTGGTAGGTATAGCTGTGGGGAATCACTAGTGATTAAGGGAGGAGGCACAGTGATACCTAATATGTCTGAGGAATATGGCGGCTAGAACAAAAATTAAGCTATTGCTGCTCTATGCGCTGCGAATTTAGGAAACCGTAGTTTCAGTTAGCTGTATTGAAGAACTATGAAAGGCATTTTGATGGAGGGGTTGCCAAAATAGTAGACAAGCAAAGGAAGGAACCTCTGTTTACGGCAATAAGGGCTGGCAATCTCTACTGTGAGAGAAAAAGAAGCGACTCAATTACCCTACATAAGAAAACTAAGATTAGCGAAGTTGATGACATCACAAGAGACTCGCGAGCAAATGTAATTTTGTGGCATAGAACTACGTCATTGTAATGTGGAAAGTATTGCAGAAATGCCAGTAACAAAAATGAATGGTTTCGAAATGTCACAGATATGAGAAGTGTGTTTCCAAGGAGAAAAAAGTTAACCAAATGTCGTGCAAATGTGGGTTCCAGAACTGACGGGCCACTTAAATTGATCCATTCAGATGTTGGTTGACCAGTTGATTATCCATCGCAAGGTGGCGCAAGGTACTCAACAACTTTTACAGATTATTATTCAAATTAATCTTTGGTAGTACCAGTAAAGAAAAAAAGTAACGTGTTTAAAAGGTTTTGAAACATGAAGCGAAGGTAGAATCATTCCAGGAAAGAAATATTATTACGATTCAAACTGATATTGGAGGTGAATACACATCAAAGGCAGTACAGAAACACTTAGGAAAATCAAGCTCAATAAGACCGCATCATGCACATCTCAACAGAATGGGAAGGCAGAAAGACCTAACCAAACCGTGATTGATACTGAACGGTACACGCAAGGTTGAAGGTTATTGTATGCCAGGTGTGTGCTTTGATACAAAGAAGTTGGAACCCAAGACACACCAATGCGATTTTATGGGGTATCGGGAGGGTTATCGACTGTGGGACATCGAGAATAAAAACGGTCATAGTGAGCAGAGATGTAGTGGTTTGTGATAAGGTGTTCTCATTTAAACTCAAACAGCATGGGAAATAATGATGATGGCAGAAGTGTAAGCAGAGTACGTGAGTTCGGATGATGTTTCACTCTCCACGGATAACATGGGTGACTATTCCGAGGCAGAGAGAGGCTCAGAAGCTTAGGATGCTGAAGCAAGGAAATAATTTGAGAACTGGAATGCTCCTAGGGTAAAACAGGTCCTTTCAGCATGTCCAAGTTATGTACTTAATTAATATTTAAAAATGTAAACTGAAAAAAAATTAAATTTACTAACAATTTTGATAAATCTTTAACATTAACATAGCAACGCGTTGCGCAATATGCAGATAGCATGCGTCTAAAGTTAATACACATGTAAGTAGTCTTTATATATTAATATGTTTGGTGTTCGTACAATTGTACGCAGTTCTATGGCTGTGGAAAATGTACCAGTTTTTTTTTTTTTTTTTTTTTTTTTTTTTTTTTTTTTTTTTTTTTTTTTTTTTTTTTTTTAATTTTTACGTACACAAAACGTGTTCCGAATGCTATCCCTTACCCAAACCAACATCACTAGAATCAGTAGCTACGATTGCGGCTATCTTTCCCAACATTTCTTCACGGCATTAAATTTAATGATATTAATTTTATCTGCGATTTTCCTCGAAATTTTTGAGCCGATGTTGGCACATCCTGGTTGGCGTGAAAGCCGCATTTATAGAAGAAAAAATAGCAGTAGTTGCATTTTGTAAGCTTAGATTCCTTTTGCAAACCGCTCAAGCCAGTGGCGTGGTATTATGTGATTACGAACCCTACGCGACATCACATATTTTACATGCGCCTCTGTGTAAATGTATACATAATTTACGCTTAAAGTCATAAATAGCAACCATTTATTTACCGTTTGGCATATGTATATATGAAAATACCTTTTTAAACCAGTAAAATGGATTTTTTCCCTTATTTATGCTTACCTTAAGATTGGGTACTCAAGTTCGTAACACAGTAATTGAAATCTGCAGCTTTCTATAAGAAAATACACAAAAATAATATATCAATCCTAGACCATAATATTTGCCAAGTTTTTTTAGCAAAACTTTTTTACGGGAGAATTACTGACTGGGCGCATTTTATAACACCACAGTTTCATACATTTGGTTCCGACGCAATTAATAACTCTGAACAAATGCGTCACTTTGACAAAATATTTGCTTCAAAGAAAACATAAATTGTATATTATGGTTGATCTTTTCCAGTTTTTACATATTAAATTCCGGAAACCTGTAGTGGTAATTTATAGCGCACGCTGTCTCAGCTACTGCACTTTGTCGATGTATGGTTTTTCCCATCGAAATGTAGATCAGAATCCAGACTTTGCATCCTCCCTTAAATATTTCGTAACATTTTTGTATGTTGAAAGTGAAATACATGGAGATTTCTGAACAAATATTGGACGATATCTGAACAATGTGAAAATGGGAGTAACAGGATACCATCTGTGTAAAAATGACGTAGACAAAGCAGTAGAGAAAGTATTAAGAATTGTGAGACATGTGGCACTAAGTTCAATCAAGTTATTATAACTTCAGTACAGCAACACGAACCAGGCAAACAGGAAAAAAACAGTACAAAGGAAGATAAGTACCTGAAGACGAGAAGTGGAAAATTCATGGTTAATAAGCCAGTGAAAAAAATGAAATCTCAGTGTAGTTACAAGAAGACGAAAAATATGTAGTAAAAAGTTGGTGATTTAGGTTGACAGAACAGAGACAGAGAACATCAGTATTCTACTAGTTTGGGAACATGCAGTGGGTTGAGAAGAATATGTTATGAATTGGTTTGCAGAAAAAGTCGATACCAAAATATAAAGAGGCTTACAATATCTAGTAGTATTAATAAGAGAACATTAGGACAAAGCTTTCTGTAGAAAGAAGAGTAAATACTACATGCATGTACGCCTACGTTTCTACGCATGTTTGCGTTTGGTGAAAGGGAGACTACATAACAACACAAATTGAAGAAAATAAGCTGTTAAGAATCCATGCATGAAAGTTGAAGTAAAGTGAGTGAGTGAAGAGATTTTGATTAGCACTTAACACCTAGGTCTTTAGCCCTGGTGAGGGGTGACATGATGTGACTGTGGTGCGGTGGTGGAGTGATGGCGCGGGCAAACCGGGCGATCCCTGAGAAAACCCATCAACCACCGGCCTCGCCCAGCACGATGCGAAAATCCAGGGACCGACTCCATCAGGAATCGAACCCGGTTCACCTTGGCGGGAGGCGAGAGATCTAACACCTCGACCACCGCGGCCCAGTAAAACAGAATATACGTTTGAAAGGGCATCAGTTTAATGATGAAATTGGTTGAATTAAATAGTCAACACTGTCTGAAGGACCAACAGTAGCATTGCATTACTGCAGAAAGAAATACAATTACTTTACTAATAACCTGTCTGGACATACATAATATCAGTTATCAGGAGAGACTCGTTTATCAGCATTTATATTTGTACATTTATCATTTAAATTTACTTCGATTAATGTGATAACTGTACAATTGTACAGAGAAGTAAATAAGAAATTTACAAGCAAAATAAGGATAGTGTTTATACTATGTAAACTTGCAATCTATTATATTGTATCCTGCAGGTGGTTTGCGATAAAAAGACCTTTTGAAGATTGTCGTGTCTAGAATAATAATTAAAAACGGTGTAATTTGTGAACTCAGACGTTAATGTTTTATTACAGTACAATCTATACACTTTCAATGACACTTAGGTTGTCTTGTTTACTTTATAAAGTGACAGGAAAGCATTATATTATCTGAAGATAAAGGAGTAACTAGCGTTTAAAAAGTGCTAATTTTATCCCTAACTACATATATCTAATTGTTTCAAATTACAAGTCCAAAATTCTCACTCCGTTAACTCACATTATAAAATTGTAAAACACTTTACGGATACTGTTATCAATGGAATTAGCCATGGTTTTGTAAATCATCAAATTATTTATTGATAAATATATTTAGTTTGAAACTCTTAGCTAACATTTCACACAGTAAAGGTAAAATAACTCACAAATATTTAAAATATTTAAAAAAAACCGACATAGAGGATACTAAATTTCAAACCGATCAGACCAGTAGAATTGCTCACATTTACTCAAAAATATACTAGAAAAGAGGTGTTTATCTTTAAACGACAGAACAGATTTCCTTGAATCATAGCTAAAATCCATTCCGATTAACGTCAGCTTTCAAACAAAAATAACTGCATAAGAAATCGGTCCATTCGTTTATGAGCTACAATGTCACAGCCATATACACAGCATACACAGACACGTCAAACTTATAACACCCCACTTTTTGCGTCGGGGGTTAGAAATAATATTTATAATGATTGCTGCATTGAAATCAGAGTTTATCACTGCCCTACTCTGTCTTTCACAATCTAATAACACATGAGGTCACGTGTTAATAATTATAAACCCGTCACACTATATTTAATGTGTTTCCTGGATCCCTAGAAATAAAATTTGCTTGAGGAACATCACCCTTAATCTTCCAGTATTTGAAATTCTCAAACAAATTTTCATATATAAAAATCCTGTCTCCGTCATCGATTTTAAAGAAATGTTTAAATTAATGAAATACAATTAACTATGTCCAGGGGATAGGTCGAGTTATCCCAATGTTACTGATATCCGGGCGTTTAGGTTACTGTCTGCCAAGGTCAACGTGCAGTGCGCAGGTCTTCCGATGTTCCGGGATTACTTAAAAACTGCTGAACACACATTAATGATGTCTTCTTGAATATCATTTAAAGGACATCACATGTGTGTATACCCATTTCAGATCCATACGAATCACTGAAGTATACTTTATAGCTGATGAAAATTGGTGTTATCGCCGATCGTTTATTGTATAAATAGGGTGTAGCTCAATCTTTTTAAGGACGTAAGTGTGTACACATACTCGTATAGGGTCAACGGTGAATGTCTCGTAGGGGCGTATTGTCGGCGAGCAGGTTGCACGCCAGTTCTCTGCCTTGCGCCTAGAGGTTAAGCGGTGGTGTGGCCCCCCGCGTGTTGTCTCACCCTTACCTCTTCCGCACTTCTAGGCCTCGAACGCGCAAAATACGTCCACCCAGGTGGCGACCTTAAGATATACTAACGAAATACCGGCATTTCCTTTGCTACGCCGTGTGAGATACAAAATGTAAGAAAATTTTAGAACGTTCATAAGCTGACAGTTTATTTCCTTTTAATATTCCACTTCAGTACCGAACACAAAGTAAGAGCTTGTGTATGATTTACAGTTGTTGTTGTATTTATGTCTAAAACTGTTCTCTGCATTAGTTAATAAACATACCAGGCTGTTTAGAGTTGGAATATTTAAATAACTTAACAAGAAAGTATTTTTGACAGAAGAAACAGAATGTAGTAAGTTAAACGTGTATAGCTTAGCGTCGTCAAATGAATTATTTACTATTTTTTGAAACGTGATACATCACCTCTGTTTTATCGCGCGTCGCCTTGTCGTGCACCGACTTTCATGCACACCACTGCCACAATTTCATGACTAATATTTTTACCGATACTACAATATGTGTTACTAATTCTTCAGAGAGTAAGCAGAAAATTTGAAATCGTAAACATTTTTAAGTTGATCATTAATTTCTCAACATGAGACACACACTAACTTTATCCGATAAAATAAGCATTAAATATTGAATTTTATTCGTTGTGCTTTAATTTTAACAGCGAATATAGTGGGGAGTTATAACTGAATCTCCTGAAAAAAAAAATCTGAGAAATGTTATATTAGCGAGCTATACGTAAGTTTGACAGTGTTTGTAGTTCACTTATTACTCGTCCGTTTGCGAGTCATCTACACCGAAAGTCGTTTACTGAAATCTACGAGGTTAGTCTCCGTAGAGTAAAATTTCAGTTTTAGTCGCTTAAAAAGTTATTCTAGTGATATTTGCTCATATCCGAAAACTGAAATGAGACCATTTCTTACATGTGTTTTATCACATCCCAATTAAACTCTGATGATCGAGTGACCGTATTGCTTGACTAAGAATTCATGGCTTACTCAAACATGTTACTTTACACCTATATTCATGGTTCTTGGAGCGAAGTAACAGGAAGGTACATATATGGATGGAGTGGTCTTCAAGATTTACTTTTGTTTGCCACGTATACTGTCTTCCATGTTCTGTGTTTTCTTTGGGGGTCGTCTCTTTTAATTGCTTTGCTTTTTATAAGTATGTTATTTGCGAAATTTATGTGGGCTAGAAAGCAAGTTACCGCCTTTTGAACTCTGCTGAAAAATTTGCGGTACAGCTGCGATGCTAACATGAAAATTGCGATTACAAGTTACGTTACGCAAACAACAGCCAAGCTTTTCGGTAAGGAGACGTGATTTAAGGTTACTTTTGAAATTGGAAAGAAGCTTTCAGTCGCTTGAAAAAGCCAATATGTTACGGGGAGATTTTAGGAGACCGAAGATATTATATTTTCTAGAAGTAGCGAAACTATCCACGAAACAAAAGAATACGTATTATGAAGGAGGCAAGTAATAATCGCACTAGTTTTTTTATCAACGAATATTTCAGTTCAATATAAATGTACTCATATATATGACTGTTACGAAACGTCAAATAGTCGAATTGCATTCATTTGTGAACACACAGAATGTAAAATATTTTAAAACTGTTATTCACATTTATTCCACTGTTATATTTAATTGAAAAACTATTGATGTTAATGTTGCGTACGGGTAGCTAATATTCGGATTAATAATGTTATTAAAAATTAGCTTTAAACATGTTAATTATCTGCTGCAAATATTCTTAAACGCAGTCAAAATGCCATAGCCACAAGAACGTAAATTAACTAGGTGCGATAGGTGAACAGTGTGTCTTACGAGTAGACAATCATGCCTTTTTTTAAGTCATGTACACTAAAGAGTCGTTGTTTAAATTACCTTAAAGACGCCACTATGCCAGGAGTTACTATTGTTTTTATTGTAAAAAAATAATAAAATATTATAGTATTAATAGAGATCCACAATGTATTATGCCATGTATCTAAAATAATCCAGTATAGTAAATCAATATATGCAAATATAAATCAGAAACATAAGGTAATTTGCTATTGTTTTAATGTCATTTTAAAAACGAAATTTAACCAATGTTTTTTTTTAGTAATGTTATGGAATACATTTTCTTTCTGTGGGGAAAATGTATTTCTTCTTCTGATCATTATCAAGAAGCTACCAGCAAAACTGGTGGCGTACTATCAAGCATAAACTTATTCTGCTAACCCACAACAAGAATCTCTAGGTTTTAGTGTAGAGGTATAAGTGTACAGTCCTAGGTAATTATATGCAATTTTAACTATTTCATTCTCGATGCAAACTACACGTCAAATTTGACATTTTTTCAGTCCATAGATTTATTACGGTACTATGCATTTAACTAGAGAAAATGAACTTTTTATGGCCTCGTGGTAAACATTCCACACTTCCCATATAGACGTATTATTGTGCCCACCGCGTGAAACTGCATTATCATGCCACGAAATTACCCAAAATTGAGGGAAGCAACTACGCCATAGGATGTCGAAGAGCAGTTGTCAGATCGTGAGCAAAAATATCTGTCAAACTTTTCTCTGCTTCTGTAGCAATCCCAAATAAATCGGCGGTCATGCTATGAAAAGTGCTTGAAAGAACCAATAAATTTAACATCGTAACAAATTTTTGTGCTTCATTGTAGACAGCTTCAAGCAGTATAAAATACTTTATTAAGTTTAAGTGAACTAGTTAAATAAATATTCCTTATTTATTTACAAATCTTACAAAATCTTCTGATAAAACAACACCAAAACTTACACTTAATAACGTTCACTCTACAGTTATATTACCTAAAACTTTACATACTTACAGTACCACGTATACCTTTCCAAACACTACGAGTCGGTACCGCTTCGTAATTGTCAGGAATGTTTATTAAAATCATGTTAGTAAATAACCACTCAAACTTGTTTCATTCTTGAAACTCATCATTAAAGAACAACCTTGTTTCTGCCGGTTTAACTTCGTAGCACAGACACAAACGAATGTACTTAACCGAAATCTCTCCAGCAATTCCGACGCCGCACAATGTTTGCCAATCTTCCGCAGTCACTCGCTGATAATTGTGCTGTTTCCTTGCCACCCGTCGCTGCACCGTTCTCTTCTCTGTCGCCGTTACCGTCTTCACTTTGCAACACTTCTTTCAGTGGCTAAACGCCAAACAGTCACAGTCGGCATAGCTGTTATGGGCTCTCTATTTGACTCGAAACCATCCATATTATTCAAAAAATTTTCCAGCTAAGTCGTGATACGGGTAGCCTCCGAAAGTTAATGGTAGCAAAACTAGCTTGCGTGTAAATTTTGGAGCGCCATGTTTAAGAGCTCATGGCGGTTATTGTTGCGTACATATAGCTGCAGGCCATCTACCATCACTAGACGAATGAGTAGCTCTTGACTTGAGAAAAGTAGCGAGAATGGAGAAGGGATGAGGCGACGAACAATCGGGCTCCCAAGCACTGTATTATTTCACAGCTTCGTCTTTAAGAGTGTCCGATCCGAAAATACTCCGTAACATCCAGGACGTCGTAAAGTGACAGTCAATCAACAAGTAGAACCTTCGGTTTACCCCAAGAGCCACACCGACATAACCTGAAGATCCTTTTAATGTTTTCGAATTTGTGTGTCTTCCCAGTTTTACTGACGCATCGGGTTGCGGCAAGTAGTCTTCGACTACAAGGATGTGCCGATTTTCGCTCTGGGTTGTAGGCTGTTGATACAAAATGTTAACTGCAGTTCTCTTAGCTATAGCGCACCTACATTATAATTATGAAAGTGGCCTCTTCCTTAGTTCATAGGCATTTCCTCGCTTTACGGATATCACATATTTGGCTCGACTTCACATTTTCCCGAACATTTAGTCAGTAATCCTAGGTGTACTCTGTCGAGCGTCTTACTGACGCCAAAGTGTCCACGAACAACACTACCGTGGAGTTCCTTGACCAAATCTGCGATTATATAATTTATTTTGGTAGACTCAATTTAAATAGTATTTTTCCCCGTTCTTACTCTCCCACATCCTACGAAGTACTACCTTTCTAAATGTAATTGTGTTTAACTGATCCCATTAAGCACTGAATATACCACCATGGATAGATACCAGTAGGTCCTTTGTGATTTCCACATTTTTGCATGCAAATGTCCCACTATGGGAAGTATCTTCTTTAGAACTTGGCAAACAAACAATTATGCACACATTGTTATTTACTTCTTGATATTTAATGTGTTTATAAGGTGGTTAACATGGCCTCTGGGGCCCAGCATAGCTTTGAAGATGTTTAGCTTCGTGCTGTGTGTTGAACTCCTATTTCAGGAGTTATCCAAAATGTTATTTATCCTTCTAGACAGGTAAAATCCACAGATCAACACAATGGAGCTCTTTCACTGTATATGACAAAGTTGATGCCTTATAAATATCGTTTAAAGTGGGAAATCTCTTTCACAACTGCTAATAAATCTGTTAAACTTATACGATATCTTCTTTCAGCTACGAACATTATGCATCTTACTGAATTACTCCAGATGCTTCTCCTTCCCTTCCTGAATTTATAACAACAAAACCCAAATGTAAACATAATTTGCATTCTTGTCCTTGATTAACCCAACCTAACTACATGGAATGGCTTAGACTCGAAATGTTATCAACATTTAGTATTAACTTTCCAAAAGCAACTTCCTATTCAGGAGTCTAACCACTTATATCTTGCCTCTTTTTTTATCAATGTGGTCGCTTTGTAATGGTAACAATTACAAAGACAAACTGTGACATTTTGCACGCATACCCAACCAGTATAGATCGTACCTCGATTTTGTCATCAGGTTAAAAACCAATTTTAATTTATTTAACGGTATCTGTTTCTGATTCTATACTGTGGGTCGAGACAATATGTCTCACGTATTTTCTTTTTCGCTAAAAGAGTTTATACTTCTTAGTGACCAGCTGTAAATATACTACAGCAACATTCTGGAGTACAACATTAAATTGCACTATATACTCTTCAAATGTTTTTCTTGTGACAACTATCCGTACATGTAAACCTGACAGGCATCTAATGAGAGGACCTTTTTTATCATGTGTTAAAATGTAGGAGGGGAATACACAGTCCAAATAACATAAATTCAAACATCCACATATCTTACCCTTGTACACAGGGGACAATCTTGTCCCGATAATCTGGGCCCACATCACAATGCTTTTATTTACAGTAAAAGTTCAAGGATGAAATATTTTGGACTTTGGCTAACCTATGCAGTGGGTATTTCATTTATTCTGTGCACTGAATAAATCTCTCATTGGTCACATAATTCACATCTTGTTATTCAACGAATGTTTTATTGAACAAATTTATTCATTACTAATACAATTGGAGAGAACCATGAGATGATTAATGTTACTATCATACGTAAGTATAGACATCTGATTTTTGCGAAAATATTTTTGCAACAACTTGTTTCAATTCCTTGTGTACACGACTGCAGCTCTAATTCATGGTAATTGGCAGTGTGTTTTAGTACAGTGACGTTTTTCATTTTCTGCACCAATCATAATTACGTCACAGCGATACAACACATGTGTGACTTGCTGATATATCCTCTGGACAAGTGAGAGTTAAAACGTCCAATCACTGATCATATAGAAGAGCTGTAGATGTGCTCACAAGGCATCGAAACACATTGGTGCAAAAAATGCAGTGGCTCTAAACATTGATTTTACCTATATCATTTGGTCTACATGAAAATGCAGTCTAATTCATCAGAAGTTGTTAAACATAATCTTTCTCTAGTCACCTATTGACGTATTTTTTAATGTTTAAGAAATTTAGTGTAATGAGTTTGGCTAATGTACTGACATCAAGCTGAACTTGAAGGCTCAGAGAAATTAGGCTGAATAAACCATTCATATTCCCTTTTCAAGTCTGACTACTCATATAATTTAGTCATCAAGACTGTCATACTATCAGATATTGACACCAGTGTCCTCACTGTAGGGAATATATTTTTATTACCTTGCTTTAATCATAAGCGCAATTAGATCAACATGCCTGACAAATTTTGTTCTGTATCAGCCTGGAAAACTTGCTTCATTCGAAACAGGAAGCTCAGATAAAGGACAACAGACTACCAGACAGCCTACATGTTAAAAAGATACCACTAACATGGTATTGCCTAATCGCAGCATTTTATACCCAGTGTCAAGACAGCTTCTCAGTCAATGCAAAACATACAGTTTCAATCTGCATTAATCTTCAAATTTTGATGTGTGAAAGCTGTGCATTAAGCTGAGGTGACCAAGTTTCAGTTGTACCCTTCTCCTATAGTTCACGAATGGGTTATCTCTTGTTATAGTTGTTAATTGGCACTCTTCATCGCCCATATTATCTGACGATCGCTAGATCGAGGGATGCATTGCTTTAGTATGCGTGGGCTAACTAATGTATTTTCGCCTCTGTGTCGACAACGTTTTGACGAGGAACATTATTCAGGTTCCCAATATCGCATTCATGTCTTGCTTACGGAACATACTTGTAGGCAAAATGTGTTACGAATACTAGAGTAGATGTTCTTCCTTATGGTCTACAGATTCTGTGGTGTCTTCCTGTTACAGTTCTGTACTTAATCTTCACCCACTGTCATTATGGATGTCGGCTTTCTGCGTTCCTGTCACACTCACTCCACGTCGAGAGTCTGGGATAGTGTGTCGTAAACTTTGTGAAGTGCAGCCAGGTGTAATGTATAATGCAACTATGTTTCGGCGATGGCCGATTTACACCCACTTACAACTTGGCTATTACGAGCTGTATTTATAATGACCGCGAAACAAACCAGATTATTTTTAAACCCGCGTCAGTTACAGAACTAGCTTCCATACAAATTTTGGAGAGCTTCGTAAGAGCGCATTGTAGTACATGATAGCTCCCACCCAGCTGACGTCATGGGGACAATGATAAACCATCACCTCAGTGAAAGAAGGTGCCGGGAAAGTGGTGTGGCTACCACGTACGGATGGGTGGCCAGGTGCTGTTCCGTAACAGTATCTATCATATGATTCACTTGTGATCTAAAATATTTGCACCATTAGTACGAAGAAGAATTTGTGTGCCAACTTCTTCATCATCAAGTGTTAGACTGATATATAAATTACACCATTCTTACTCAGGAGCTAATACCAGAAAGCATAACATAGTTTTGCGGTTATTAATAGTTTTAACTAAATGGATTTGGTTAAAAGTGTAAAGTATGTTTTCTTACTGTTATCTGATTGCAAAAATTGTGATAATTTCTCTATGGATGCTGAACCTGAAATAATTGACTTGTACATGTCTTTTCTCGCTACTGTATTTAAGAAATATTGAACACAGACTAAATAAAAACATTGGCATTTTGATCAGAATTTGATGTGCAAAGTATGAAATTTTCGGCATATATATAAAGACAGAGTACGATGTGAAGTACACACTAAGGGATAAGTATGAACCCAATTACTCTTTTCAAGAAAGTTAGACTTCCTTGTAGCTGTGTACCTGTTACTTACAGGTGGTGTGTTCCTAATTGCTACTGTCATTTCATATAAACTAAATTTTACACATTTATATTTCTTCTGTGTTTTGAAGGTTTATTTTCAAAATTTAAGAAATCTATTTAATTTAATATCTGGAATGGATATGTGACTGCACATATTAATTAGCAACTATTTAGGAATTGATCTATTTCATAAGAGGTTTTCAGTACAGAACGTCTCGCACTGACAAAAAAATTTGTCTTTAGTAACTGTGCCCATTATTAGCCAGGCAACCTCTACTATTTTTCTATACTCCTATCAAATTTCCAATAATGTACATTATTGAACTTCTTCCATTTCACACCGCAAAATTTCATTAATGAAACCTGGTAATATTTTTATATAAGGCAAATAATTAACGCACTTCGTTGAGTGACATCACACCAAATATTCACAAAATTATTAGTGCGTTATGTGGTTGATCGAAAAAAAAAAATATTTTTAAATGCATTAAAAAACTGTAGTAAAACCACTCAAGTAAATCAATTCTTAACACAAAAATCGGTGCATTCAATGGAAATATTCATGGCTGTTTAGTAACTTAAGGCGGCCGCCTACCCCACGCTTCAAATACGTTGCAGCGTAATCGTAAACAAGTTTTATCTACGAAAATATTCCACGTGTGCCCATTGTGCCAACTTACGAAAAGAAAACAAACATCAGACAAGGTAGGAACCTCATAGTTAAGACGCCACGCTCAGTAAAAACACTGTTTCTAAGTCCTCCAACATGGCTAAAAACGGTCTTTTCATATTTGTGTACTTCAAAATGTACTAACCAGATGTATGTGAAATTCAGATTCCGACCTGCACTGAACATAGTTGTAGACTTTCCACCAATAAAATCGTAAGGTCACCGCTTACAAACCCATAGTAAAAACCACTCGGCGGGAACCTTGCACGCTATTTCAGCGCTTGGATCATTGAGGCGACGCGGCATATGATGCGCGCTTCAAGGTCGATCTTACAGCTCCGTCGCTTTTGAGCTTCTCACGCGCGGGTAGGCGGCGCCCTTAAGAGGGCGTGATACATAATTCAACGCTGAAAGCATTAATATGTAACTGTAGGTTTCTTGAAGCCAATTTGCGAAAATTAAACAATATTAATTCTAGACAATAGTTTAAGCCAACGTTTTAAATAAAATTGTTTCCAGTGTTCCGAACTTCTGAGGCACAATATCTGACGCCGGAACCTCGTGCATTTAACTGGCGCAAGGGATCACGCGTAACGAAGGAGTAATTCTTGATTAAGTTTTACTCATAAAGTTGGCAAATACCATTTTCTAAGATTGTCATTGAGTATTTTATCCGTATTGGCTTCAAAAAAGAGTAAAAATCAATTGATGTTTTCAGCATTTATATGGATCTACCACGCACTCTTAAGCCCATCACACGATGAATGTATGTATTTCAAGCGGCCGAGATGTTAAAATATCTACGTATCATCCAGCCACACACCTGATGCCAGGTCATCTGAGATGGAAATATCTTCCCTGCTATGCACGCCCACAGATGGTCTGGTTTGGAATCGCACGGTTGCCAAACGCTTCTGCAGACTTCTCACGAATCCATGCAGTTACCCTTCTCTTCGTTATCAATATTAGCTCGCAATTACAGCTTATCCTGTTTTCGAGTTCAAATGTAGATTACGGTTGTCAAATGCCTATTTTGATATGTTCTATATTTTAAAACGAATTTATATGTCTTGAAGAGATGGCTGCTCAAAAATTTAAAATAGCAAGCGCTACATTTAATATTAAAATAACGAGTGTATTAATACCGTTCCGTGGAAATATTCACATGTGCAACGAAAATAAAAACATGTTTCTTTGGGTAGCGTGGGGAGGGCCGCGGTGGCCGAATAGTCAGACCATTCGCCTCCCACCAAGACGACCCGGTTTCAATTCCCGGCGGAGTCTGTCCCCGGCATGTGGGAATCGTGCTCGACGATACCGTTGGTCGGCGGGTTTTCTTGGGGATTTCCCGCTTTCTCCCGCCCTCTATTTTCGGCGTCGCTCCATACCTCTCACATCTCAACAGCGCTAAAGACCGCAATATTAAGAGCTGACCAAAATTTCTCACTCACTTTGAAGGTTTTTTTAAAGAGAAAATATTGATTCTGCACAAGGAGCTAAATTGTCATAAAATATTTATAGTCAGATTTGTTATGCTGAGATTGTCACTAGCGAATCAAACATGGCTAATCTAACTAATGTAGTAATTAGGAGTGTATTACAATTCTGTTTGAGAATCTGATTGAGGAACTGATTTATTAATTTACATCCCTCTAATTAAAATCTGCTAGCGGTGTTTTAAAACTGTTCTTTGAACATCTTTGTCAACAACACCGCGTGCAACAGTACGTTTTTACGAAAAAATGTTTAAAAGCAAGTTTTACTGTACTATCTGAACGGAGATGATGACTAATCGTCAGCTAAATGACTTGCCTATAAGTAAATCGAATGCGTAGAAATACAGATGAGATGCCACCGAGTTGCCGCTAGTAGTCGTTGAAAATATTGATATTGCTTCAGCACTAACTTATAAAAAATTTCATGTTTAACATTAAAATCAGTGTTTATAAGAAACCATGACTTTAAAACATAGGTGTTTGAATGCATCATCTAGGATATGCAAATATTTTATGTAAATTTAAAAAAATTGGATAGCTACTTTTTAAAAATATTATAGTTTTAAGACTTTTGCTAATTTTTGGGTATAATTTGATTCTGCAATTACTTCATAAAATGTTACTAAAAAACTTGTTCGTAACAAATTAAACTACAGGAATACCACTATCGTCTGATAAAACAAAATTTAATCTGGAAATCACTCACTTTTTCCTATATAATGGGCAAAATTGTATTTAGTTTAGTTACTGAGCAATTAAATTTTATTTGTCTCAAATCGTGCATCCGTCATCTCCTGAGTAATACTGGAAGCAAATACCCTTTGATTCTTTCTTGAAAAGGCAAACATTTCACACAATAGCTACTCACAGTTTTCTATTCATAATTACGCATATTAAGGAAATTTTTATTTATCTGTATTTTCAATTTAAAATTGGCGATTTCTATTGTCAGTTTACACTTTTTCATTATATTTCTTTAGATAACTCTCGTGGTGTACTGTATAGTGGGTTACTAAGTGATTTGAAAGAATCTGTAGATACTTTTTATTTTACGGCATGAGTAGAAATAAGACATATATATATATATATATGCTCACTCTTCCCTAAATATATCCTTAAGTACTTGTTTACCAGGTGTACTTGTGATTCTAATATCCTTACTTTTGGGTATTTTATCATATCTTCCGTTTTGTTAGTTCTTGCCGCATTTTGATTTCAAGCAGTCATTACTGTTCACAGATGTCAACTCGTTTATTTATGAAAACTTCGTATCGATAATGATTTATAAAAGCCAACAATTTGTTCATTTGGATACAGTCATCGACCTTTCATACTTTGGGTACCCACTTCAACACCATGTCGAGGCAGGTACGAATTTCCAGAGTATTAAATTCCATTCTCTGTGTTGAAAGAGTCGATTATAGACTTTGGCCTACCCTATTAGAGCGATTACATGTGTCATATTTTTCGCATCAAAACATTACTAATTCTAGTTAATATAAAACCGTTTTGCCTATGATTCAACACATCCAGATGTTTAAAATTTAAAATAATGATAATTTTTATTTAGAACTTAAATTTCGAGTATATTCGTCTCTTTTTTTTTTTTTTTTGCATTTTTTTGCAAATTCCAGTTTCCTTTTTCTCTCATTTATCATCAGGACGTATTTTTACAGCCTCGAGGAATAACTCTCTCACATCGCGCTCATATTCATTACTGCAGTTTTTAAATATTACGTTTAAATCTGAGTCACAACACGCCAAACTGGAAGAGATTGATTCGTGTGTTTGTGACGCTGCAGAAACACGGTGAGAGACATAGAAATGGATAGAAGAGAAGTGAGGTCAAGTTAAGAATGGTTTACAGGCAATAGGTTAAGAACCGAACTTTACCCAGTGGGTTGCCGAGGTGATAAGAAACTAGAATGGGTGGGATATCGGAACGGCTCTAACTCTCAAAAATTGGTTTTCCACCCGAATCAAGCTAGTTTCGTCTGGCCAAATTTATGTGTCAATACAAGTCAAGACAAGGAAGCAACATTTTAACTGATTATGTACTATATGTCGACTTAGAGCAGACGTGTTTTTCTATCACCGTTTGGGAAAAACTGCAGGCATGAAACACTGAAAAATAGTTTGTTATTGTAGTTTGGAAATAAGCATTTCTTCGGAGCCAAGTTCTTAATTACATATTACTGAAACTACATTATTGTGTGGCGAATAAATTTTGCCGGTGAAAACTGCATCGCTTCACCCAGTGCCTGTAATCATATTAAATTCAACTGGTTTGTTTAAGATGTATGTAGGCCTATAAATGTAAATTCAACTGGAGTTACTGATTTTGGATAAACACGTGTATGTAAGTCATTGCAGTATATGTCGTCCTAATAAAACAAATAAGACGAAAAACTAAAACTACGTACGATTATATGTAGTCTAAGTATACATTTGTAATGAGGAACAGTGTCCCACAACGCAAATAAGGACGAAAAAATGAAATACGTAGAAGACTTAGCAAAACCACAGGATAACTGGAAATCTCCAGACAACGGTATTAAGACTACACAAACAATTACTGTGACGGAAACCAGATTACACGGAAGACATGATGATACATCATGTATTCACAGACCTAAGCCTGATCGAAATAGCATAGACGACACAGAAGAGCATCCGGTACTACAACCAAAAATAGGTGATATTTTCATAGCATCTAGCTTACTTAACTCAGATTGCGAAACAATCTATTTTGAACGATGGCTTGAAATTTACGTTGCACCAAACGTAATCCCTAGCCTCGGTATTGTTTCGTCAAATGAAGTACATGTGAACTAGTTTCCAGTAGTCAAACAAAATCATTTATGTTAGTGCAAAACGCAGTTACATATTATGGTCCACCAAAACCGAATCTATCCTCAGACTAATTTTAGAGCAAATAAAACTTTGCAATCTAATTGTGGCAAAATATATATTTATGTGGGCAAAGGCCACGCCAGAGTAATGTTGGATACAACACGTTGTTACATAAATATCAATTACCTTTTCAAATCGTCAAATACATACATTTGGTCAGATACCAGTTTGTCAACACTGAACGCAAAAAGTACTAGACCTTAAAAGTCACCACAATTATACCCCGAAGAAAAAGAGAACAGCAGTTGAAACACACAGCAAAAAGGCACTTCACATTTATGGCACCTCAAAATTCGTAAACCGTATATGATTTAACGAACTATAACAAGCTCCTGAATCCCTTAATGCAAATATTTGTCTAAAGCTCTATCGGAACTGTGGAATTAACGGCCTATCAGGCACCCTTAATAAATATTATGGTGATTTCTTCTCTATCGCAAACATAGCACCAGCGGATAACCTTGAAAGCTTCAATGTTTATAGCTATCTTGCTAATGTTTTTTCGTGAGAGACGCACACTACCACAAACGCAAGATTTGAAAATGACAGCTTATTGAAATAAAGAACTGTAAATAACAGTAATGTCAATAACGAAACGCTTCACATGTAGTGTACCGCGTCCTTTTTTTCTAGTCAAAGTTGAATTCGGCAAACTGATGGCAGGGCAGTGAGCTCCTCACTTTATAATTTAATGGTCAAAATGATCATGGTGAATCTCCTGCTAGAGGCACAGAACTAAACCGCCATGACACTCCACCTGAAGTCTGGTCATTGTCTTCTAGACGACACATTTCTGAACAGGAAACTTGGATCCGAGAAACTGAATAGATCTGCAAATTTTCATAATCCACTTACAAGTCACACACAAGACAAATATCAACGGAATTCTTCAGTACTTAGACATCGACCATAAAATTACCACAAAAGTATACTGGAAACTTACGCTGGCCATTGCCTCCACTTAAATTCCAACTTCTCAGCTAACACAAATGTAAGAAGAGTAGGCACCTTACTTCTCACAACTGAAAAATATTGTTCCGTTTCGTAATCTGTACCCGCTTAACAAAATCATATTGAAAATCATATCTCGAGAAGGAATGCCCAGTCAGTGCAAAAAAAAAAAGGCACATAAAAACACACATTAATTGTTAATACACAAAATGCAGCAGAAAAATATACAGAAACAATAGTCATCCCATATGTCCAAGAACTCAAAAGTTATAAGTCAGCTTCACAAATTACATAACCTCGAAACTGCTTTAAATTGAAGTTCTTTCTGCATTTGAAATTATTACTATAGGGCCTACGGAGAAACTAACCACCAACAGACTACAAACCGAAGGCCGTTATTGTTAGTTGCCTTGCGAACATGGCTGCATGTACATTGAAAATAGTATCACTCTCTTCGCCACACGAATAAAAGAGCATAAAACAATTCTCAGAAGAGCAAAATTAAAAAATCCGGATTGGCAGAACATGTCTGGGAAAACAGTGACAAAGTAATAAGGATAAATGCTTCTCCACTTACGTTATGAACACACTCATCAAAAGTAAAACAAAAAAATATAGGCATTTAATGTAGTAATAAATTATTTCAGCCAATAAGTGTAAAACTTTAACTATAAACCAAACATGTCGAAACAAAATTAAAGAAACCTCGCTCGTTGATAATGGCATGGAGCGCGGTAATTGAAGACAGAGCTCAACTGTCTTTCGCTGCGCTAGGAAAGAGTGTCTAGTCTACATACACCGCCTGATATACCTGAAGACGTAAAATAAATGCCAGCTCCCAAAACGTCGCGATTAGCTCGTCTGTAAGAAAACATTCAGTGTTTCGTTCACGCTGTACGTCTGTAATGTCCTCGTGTTTTCCAGTCTTGTATCAAATCAGGTCTCCAGTATATGTCTGCGCCCGTTCCGAAGACGTTTAAGAGTGTCAATTCAGGTTCCTTAACTCGGGGTTTGGTTCATCCCACAACGCAAATTCTGCTTACTAAAAGAGACCCACTTGGCACTCGTGATCCACCTCCAGTTCATCATCGGTAGTATGGACGTAAAAAAATATTTTTATAATCACCAATACAAAACACGCTCCCAATGTGCGAAGTGAAATTCAGCGGGACGTTAACAACATTCTTAAGTCACCTAAGTCTCAACATATATGTAAATACCCAAATATCCAAAAGAAACCCAGTGGCTTGACAGATTCAGCAGAAATATATCGAATGCATAGCTTGTTAGACCAACAATACAAAACTTTCACACAAAAATATTGGGATGTTTTAAATTTTCTTTTGCGTAATTTTGTAAAACTAAAATTTACATGTTAACGTACATATGTTTCATAGATTATAAAAGAGTCTTAAAAGCTGTGTTTTAAAACACACGAACTTTAAAATCAACACTGGTTAAATAAAACAATTTTTTTAGCTGGTATAAATACACATCAGCATAAAATACTGAACATCAGTTTTCCAATTTTGTGCTTAATTTATGGGGTCATTCTGTCAACATACATAGCACAGCAATGATATATTACCATTAGTGGGGAGGTAATGACTTGATACATGGACTTAAGGGGACTTAAGGATACTAAGAGCAATAATTCAGACAGCTAAAATTTAATTCTGCAGTAACTTAAATAAATACAAATTCGCTAATTATATATGATTGAACAATAGTGCAGTATCAGGGGTTATAAATTACTTTTAAAACAATTTGTCTGAAAAAAATACTTTGGCCCATCGAATAATCAACATCGTAAAGCTTGAAACTCATTAATTAAAACAAATTTCCAGATAAACTTTTCACAAAATTTAGTACGCCTTTGTGTTAACAAATGGCGACGGTAGAGGATTGCATGAATCCTGTTGATCTTTTTTTGTTTCCTTAACGTATTTTTTTTTTTTTTCAGAAAAACTGATGGAGAAGCTATTTAAGATTTTACCTAAGGTCTGTCTGCACGTAACGTATTACAGTGGAGTCATCAGCTCTATGCTGTATCTTATGTGAGTTAAAATTTTCAATAATTATGTAAAACGAAATCACTTAAGACTTTTTATTTATCAACGATCACATAATCTACTAATATCGATATTTAAAACTCACAAACTGTAGGTCTTCATGAAAATTTTTTCCCCGTGTAATGAATGTTGTTTAGTAATGATGATAAATGGATGCAAGACCACACTGTTTGATATTTTCTTGCTGTACCGGAATGCACGTTACAAGTTTGCCGATTCAGATAAAGCGAAAAATTACATTAATGTCGTAAAATCCATCAATATGACTCAGATATGTTCAACAATGTTGATTTTCTCCATGCGTCATTGCGACGACAGGTATTCCAAAACAACCAATATTAATATACCTAAAGAAATAGATGAGAATATAGATAAGTGGATCTCTCCAGTCATCATTACTCTTCACAAAGCAGAAAGTGCTAACACGAAGAAACTCCAGGCAATTGAAGATGATAATAAGTTATATATTATGTAAAAATATATTTCTTGATTACGAATGAAAAAAATCATAGGATTTACCAATGTAAAATAAATTAGGAATATTTTAATTTCCGTTGAACAAGTTTTCGCTACTTACATGCACAACATAGGATTATATTTTAAACTACGTCAGAAGACTGGATACAATAATATCATGAACATTGCTCACCATTCTAAATCTGTAATCATATATGTAATGTGTGAGCACTCTGTAAGCTCCTAAGGAAGCGCATTTTCTATTACATAGTAATTTTAATATTACAACGACTAGATAATTTTACATATTTTAACCGGTACATGTGAAATAGTACTTGGATAAATTACATGAACTTTAATTTATTTTCAATTTAACCGTAATGAGGGTAGATTGATTAGGTACGAACTCGTACTTGCTTTCCCATAAGCATTTTAAGGCACACGCTGCATTGATTGTTTACAAAGTTTCTTACAGTAATCTCACAACTTAGGACCCCAACACATAAGTACACTAGAAGGAAGATAGTGTAAACACCTCGCTGAGATTGTATATGTCTACTTTCCAACATAGGAACTACCTATGTCCATCGCGGACAAAGCAATGCGGCTGACTCTGCGAGGCGAGGCTGGGTGCAGCTATCTTGGGTAAATGTCTTAAAATAGGCTTTAGCTCAGCTGAGCACCACGAGCGAGTTCTGGGACACCTAGCCTGTGTCTAGGAACGTTGGGAGCAAACAGAGGAAAGCATCGTGCAGAAGCTAGGAACATGGACAGCTGCTGGACACCATCTCGCCAAAAGCATGCTAGAAATACAAGCACATACGTGTTTCTCCGCACTAAAATATACTTTTACTGTCCCTCTTCCATAGAACGTCAGTTCATAACCTATGCAAGGCAATATATCTTGAAAATAGATGGACAGTTTGTGTCTGAAGTAAGTCCTTATTGGCTACTATTAACACCTAGTTATGTTATTTGAAAACTTCGACGGTATTAAAGTAATTTTTACTTTAAAAATGTGTACTGTACCTGTACCGAATATGACCCACTAGTCGCCATTGTGTAGTAATGCCGAGATCGACGAGGAATCGATACACACTAGTCTCCAGTATGGGCATACACCGTCTATAAATGTCTTTCTTACATCATCCATGTGTTATATTAGTAATATAATTATTGATTTTAGTCAGACATGATTTTGAACCGTATTCGATACAGGTACCTTATTTTGTTACATATGTGAATATATTACTTAAAACTGTGTGCGTTTAACACGAAATAAAAAGCTGCGCTTTAAAATATCCTGAATTACATTTTGACTATTTGCTCTAAAATGAGACTGGCAAACGAAAACTAAAAAAAAAGTAATAGTTCCTAAAAATATGAAACCAATGTCGTTAATTTTAAGCTAATTTATTCGATATACAAGTATCCTTTACACTGTATTATTTTAAGAAGCATTACACTAACAGCCAACACCGACCTGAACCACGTATTGTCTATCTAAATATTTACTTATAATAAGCACTTTGCGTAAACAATATTCAGTTACTAATTATTTTATCATTTATGGTGCGTATTTTTAATTATAAAATACATACAATTTTAAGGGTCAAAACAGCTGTCTAAATAAAATAATCCACAAAATATTCGTGATTATTACTTGTAGTAAGACATTTTGTTGTTAGTACTTCTTTGAAGTTTGTAAACTAAATTTTTAGGAATAATTTCTTTGAGACATAATACAAACATTAAATATGTACGTATTTATGTTTTGCTATTTCTTTAATTTGAGATGTAATTTAAAACAACTAAGGGTATTCTCGTATACATTACCTCGTGCAAAAGCAAAGTTATATATGCTGATACTGTCTCTTATCAAACATATGTTTCTTAATGTTAAAATAACGTTATTTTGATGAATGAATTTATGTATGTATTTTGTGTGTATGTAAGTATGTATGTGTAAGTATGTAAGTATGTATGTACGTGTGCAATGTTTGTGCGAGTGTGTGTGTCATTTTTTATATATATATATATATATATATATATATATATATATATATATATATATATATATATATATATATATATATATTATTTTAAACATTGGGAGTGGTATTACTAGCTAATTTTACCTATGGGAACTTAACAACGATTATAATGGTACCAGATTTAAACAATACTTAATTTTATTTTTCAATAAACGCTGTGTGAGTCCGACGAACTGGAACGGCGATGATTGACTTTTTATTTTATGAGCTAATTCTTTGTTTATGAGTTTGATACTAATTAATTTGACGTTCACCTTAGGGCGCGACCTAACTCGGAGCTCAGGACTGAATAAAGATGGGGATATACATGCAAAATTATATTCGTTGGGTTTAGTGCCTGTGGAATCTACATGTATGCAAACACTGACTTTTTATTCATGTCCGTGAATCCCACATTGCTAGTTATAGAATATTTTACGACGTTATTTAAATGCTCTGAAAGCGATTAACAAATGGTCTCTTCTTTATAATAAAAATAGTCAAAAATATTACTTAAATATTTTACCTGCGTTTTTATTGCTGTAGCAATATTTTCCTTTTCCCAATGCATAAATGAGCACCGCCGAACAAAGGCTAATTTAACACGTAAAACACTATACGTGCTCACGTCACGGCTTTCAAGAATTCACAACTAACACAGTAATATTCCTTACAGATAAAGTTTTTATTAATTTTACCGCTACGTACCTCATTAATGTTCATTTACTCTGAGAAATATGTTAGCTAATCAGTAGAGCCGCGATTTTATGGCGAAAAGATTTTTGCAACATTTGGTTTCGATGCGTCATGTGCACACCTGCAGCTCTGCTACATCGTCTGTGGTTGGATGATTTTACTCTCACTGGCCTTGGCAAATTATAGACGTACAGACTCACAATAATCTTATTCTGATTGGTGCAGTCAAATGAGAAACGTGTCTGAACAAAAACACACTGCCAATAACCTTGAAACAGAACTGCCGATGTGCACGTGAGTCACTGAAACAAAGTGTGGCAAAAATCTTTTCGCGACAAAATCGTGGCCCTACTAATCAGATATAAGTGTGTATGTTAACAGTGTCATGCTTTACGGCTTTTCACGATAAACTAGTAGTAGGGTGTTAGTTGGCATTCAAATATAGGAACACTAGATAAGAAGTTATTGCCTTAAGCAGCTTTGGCCTTATGAAGGTCATCTTTTCGCCGGTTAGCTTGAAAATCGATAAATGTTTTAATTTTAATATATAGACATATTATTTCATGCGACTACTGTAAATCACATACAGATTATATTCAATTACCATGTGTGTATTAAATATTACTGGGTCGTCTTTATTTTCTCTGGTAAGTAATTTTCTAGTACCTATTAACCGTTTTTTAATCTATAAATTTTTTCTGCTAAATCAAATACGTTACTAAAATATTTATATACAACAATGAATGTAAACTAATTTTATTATTTTCACTTATACTTAAATTTACCAGCGATGAATAATTAATTTTAGCATAAATAAATAATTCCTATCTAGCTTGGGAACATAATATAACATAGAGATTACTTAAAAGTAAATCTAATTTAGTTTTGTGTAAAGCTTTGATATTTTAATTTACGTGTCAATAAATTTTTAGAACACAATGTCATTTATATAAATGGCACACGATATAGCAGGCATGTGAACACAAAAAGAAATAGGTAAGAATGAGAAATGGCTATTTACTTACTTTTCATGAGGCTCGTCCATTGCTGAAAAATAAGAAAGTAAAAAATAGTTAGAAAAATTGTGTTCGGCACATCTTCTCAAAAACCATAAGCACATATTTTTAAAAATTAGATATATTAAAGAAAACATTAGACAACTCAAATACAATACCCTAAACGTCTCTATTTTATAGATTTTGAACCAGCAAGACAAAACACTTCCAATTGTTTCTATTAAAATGGATTTTAATTGTTAAACTAAAGATTTAATTATTCAGACTGTATAAATCCTAATCATATCTTGCAAGTAAAATGAAGTAAATTCCAGTGGTTAATAAAATCCCTTTCATTGCCGCGAATCAATGAAATTCCGTGTAACACTTTCGTTTTAGCTGGTTTCCTTAAATGCACAAATAATTGTAATATTTATTTATATTTTATTGTCAACGTCAGTGAATACGTAATAATATATGTTCTTATATTTACGCTGACTACACTCCTTATAACAAATCAAGTGCATGCGAGGGTTATTTCTTTTTTCAACCTCCGATCGGCTGTAATAAAAAAACCGGGAATGAATTAGGAAATTATTTTAATGTCAAAAGAAACGTACATCTTTATACTATTTTTCCACATAATCACCGTGCACATTGAGGCATTTGTCGTACCGATGCACCAGCTTGCCGATACCATCCTTACAGTCCGGATTTGGCACCGAGTGACATCTACCTTTTCCCCACGTTGAACAAGTGGCTTGGAGGACGATGCTTCAACGCCCATGATGAACTTCAGGACACTGTTAAAACGTGGCTGAAATGGCAGGAGGCATCATTCTTTGCAGAGGGTATCAGCAAGCTGGTGCATCGGTACGACAAATGCCTCAATATACACGGTGATGATGTGGAAAAATAGTGTAAAGATGTACGTTTATTTTAACATTAAAATAATTTCCTAATTCATTCCCGTTTTTTTATTACAGGCGGTCTGAGATTAAAAAATAATAACCCTCGTACCTAAGCGACAAAGTTCTACCACACGTCGAGACGTTAAAAAAATAAACGTATTTTCTCAGGCAGAGCTGTTGAGAGCTACCCTGGACCTAGTGAAACAATTAAGGAGTTCTTAAATTTTCCACACCATAAAATAAACCTATTAAAGCATGACATCAGTACCCGCGCGTATACGCGCTCACACTCACGGAATAAATTGTTTAAATGCGAACGTCGATAAATGATCTAAAACCTATAAATGCTGCACAAATTAAAACGTATTACAATTGTTTAACATACAATTACATATAAAATGTATTTCACATAGAGTAGAGGGTTATTCGGAGTAATATGTACAATATTGGACAGGTTATTCCCCATTAAGCAAAAAAACTGTAATCTACATACATGATACGCCTTAAATGGTAAAGCGGTAGGGCTCCAAGAATACAGAGAGGAAATTGTGAATTTTGTATTTTCTTGGATTAGGATAGTACCTGCATAGGTTTTACAATGGTTATCAACTAAACACTTAACAGCAAGTACTTCGAAAACACAAAGATATTGTACATGGCACACACATAAATTATGTACAAAAACAACGCAAAATTTATTTACGTAATAAATGTGACATGAAGTTTGACATAAGATTTTTACAGCAGAATTTTAAAAAAGTACTAATTGAGGAAAATGTGTCATTGTGTGACTCTCTTAACTCTTACCATTATAGAAGTAATTGCAAATTTATTGTCGAGCATAATTATTGGACTCCACCCGAGTGTTTGTAAATATGGTGTTATAATGTACGGTCTGAAAATTTTCTTCAGATCTTCAATTAGCCCACAACTTAAAAAAAACTGGAATGTGTATTCATAATACTGGCAATGCCTGGTAGTTTACGTTATATTCATAATGGAGGAAATGATTTTTTCAACTTTATATTTGATATGGTTTTACTCAAATGTAACATAATATTTTAGTATGCAAGAACACTTTCGTGGAAATTATTGTATTGGATCGAAATAATTAATTTACAAATTGTTGTTAAGAATAGCCATCTTTTCAATCCAACAAATGGGTGATCATTTGAAGGTTTACCGCTTTGAATGACGCAATCATCGAGTATTTACATTAATGTTTTAAAAAGTCACGCTAGATTGTTGTGTGTGACTGATGGTGCTGTTGATAGGACAGCAGGATTTTTATTCGTCATATGAGTGCTATGAAGTATAAAACGAAAATGAATGTCATAAAGCGAACCGAAGTAATGCCATTTATAGCAAGATAATTATGACATTAAAAATGTGTCACCTTACAATCACTACGACATGCAATAAAATTTTCCAAAGTTTAATTTGTGATTTAAATAGGAGGTGAACTGAAAAATTTACCATGTATGTAACAGTAATATATATAATTTATAGTAAAATGTATTTTTATGTATTGTATTATTTCACAGATAATGTAAAGGTTAATCAATAGAGATGCTGAAATTTCGCGAATTCAATTACCTGCATGTTAGAATCAAATATCCTATGCATACTCAAGTCCCGACCATTTGTCCACTAGCTGCTACTCAGTGGAACAGCATACAATGAACGAATAGACACGACCTGTGTATGCATAGGATATTTAATTTTAACATGCAGGTCATTGAATTCGCGAAATTTCACCATCTCTATTAATCAACTATGGAGATGATATATGACATACCGTATACTGTGGTTAATTTGACACCAATTAAGCACAATATTTTGAACAAGATCAGATTTGCTAACAAATGTAAAAATTCCAATTTTTTGTACATCAGTAAGACAACGGCATATTTGTAATAATTAAATAAGTTCTCGTATTTTTTTTTTTGGAAGGAACTGTTCTAGAAATACTTTAATAATATTTTACTCTGTTACCGTGATTCTTAATCATTATAAGTTTCTGCTCATATTTGTAGGGCGTTACAGCGCTAGGAATGGGGATCTTACACTTAAACTTTAGTGAGACGCAAATAAAAGTTATTTCATTTGCATCAAACCCTACACACCTAAGCTCTTAGATAATTTTCGGAAGAACCTATAAGAAAAATTGTTAGTCACTGCCATTTCCAATACGTTTCCGACTCGTGATAGTTTTCCATGAACTTATTGTTGTAACATAACTGTTCAAAATATCTCCAATCACCTCCAAGACTTTTTGAAGGAGGTTGTCTACAGAACTGCGGTTTACTGGTTTAACAGCAGCATAATTTTCAGTGGAATTTGAAAAGAAAAATGTTGAGCTCAGTCACATAATGCATGGAAGTTGTGGTATTGAAACAGAGCAGTTTCCAAACTAACCATGTGTAAACATGGTTGCATTACATAGAATTATGCAAGGTTTAATGCGTAGGGTAATTGTTCTGTCGGTATAGTACAAGTTTTGCACAGGCTCTGATATTTAAAATGAGTAATATAAAACGACATTTGGCACTAACATTCACATAGATTTGTACGTATAACTTTAAGTTTACACCGCAGCTGAATAATTATTTTTGAACAATTTTGCAATGCAATGTATGTTATGTAAAAATTAAACTGAGCATTGTGATGTACCATGAAACGATTTTGGCAGCAGAGAGCTGTCAAAACGATATATAAGGTAATGCTATTTGTTAAAATTGGAAAAGGTTAAATAGTTGTGATAGAATTAAGTACGGAAAATAAAGAAAACTTAACTGCCTATTTCCACGAATCCGAGATTTCTGACAAATCTATCGGGAATTTTCTCAAATTTCACTGCACACTTTATTAGAAATGAAGTGAATTGCATGAAGTAAAGCAGTCAAGCATTTGAAAGAATAACAACTAACATACTTACGGCTTAGGAAATCACAGAGGTAAGATACGTAGTTTATACGTCTCGTCGAAAGCAAGGTCATTAGCGGCGTTTACACAAAACTTGACATAATATCAGGATCTAGTAGAGCAATCGACAATGACCTTTGTAAAGGATGAACAGTATATATCGAGCGATATGGAGCGATTTTGAGAAACCATGGGAAATAAAAATCAGAATGGTTGGAGCCAGGAAACAAAACCGAGTCTTACCGAATGTGAGACCAACATTTTATCGCTGCGCCATCCTTTCCGGTGAAAATATTAAACTGCCTAGTGGATATTTCAGCAAATATTTACTATTTCTTTGAGAAATATTGTGGACATAAATTACACCATTTCAGTGCTATGTCGTCCCACGAAACCTAGTAGGCAAGTCAATTAAAACGTAACAAAAGGGGTGAAGACGAAAATTTTGAGACAGTAAGAACTGACTTCAGGGCATTGTTTGGATTAAGTACGAGGTCAAAATACTATAAATGTTTTGGAATCTGTGATAAATGGCAAAGGGTTTAGGCGGAAGCAAATGTCATCTATTTCGATTTCTTCTTTAATATCTGGTAACTGTACCTCCAGATCTGCTAAATAATGCATTTAAGAGCGTTAAATTTATTGCAAGAATTTCCATATTAATTTTTTTCGTGTACATTATAATTTAAGAGATATACTTTGGTCAATGTTAATATCAATCACACATTTTTTCATTAAATTTTAAATTATTTTCTTTGAAGAGGTAAATGCTTCAAATAAGTTTTTGTGAATAGTTAAGCTTCTTTAAAATTAGTACTATTTTCATTATTGTATTGCTAACTGATCAAATGTTAGCGCAACTACAAATAATGAACATTTATAAGCCTGAAGAATGATTTTTCCGTATCTGCCTCCAGAATTGGACTAGTTAAAAGGAAACTTATATTTTATATCGCTAGCCACCAAGTTTGGGGAAGTGGAGCATGTCGGTGAATAAGGATCAATGGTGAAGTTGTAGATTCAGTATTTCAAGATGAAAGGCGATTGGTCTGCCTATGACGACTGCTCAATTTTTCTATTCGTTGAGCCACTTCTCATTTTAAAAATCATGTCAGCTATATTTGCAGAACATTATGAATATTTTAACCAAGAGGAATTTTACAGGAATACGGCAAATTTCCCAAACGTTACTTCAATATGCGAGGATCGGATTGCTTTTAACCTGGAGAGTGGTCAGACATGCACTGAGAGAAAGAATTGTTTCATTATAATACATATATTTGTTTGGGTGATGTTAGCTTCAACTAAATAATTTTTTTTGGCAAGACCAAGCATCGAGTCCTCCAAACAAATTTAATTATTTCCCTCGACCAAATTTTTCGTTTAAACGCACGTTGTTTGTGCCAAACGTAAACTTGGTTACTATAAGACGTCAAATAAATATTTTGTGTAAACAAACAACTCGTTACAACTTATCAACATAATAATATTGTTGGTTATAAGTGGTGTGCTTTGAACCAACAATTTTTTCGATGGACTAAATGATTTTGCTGGCGAAACTATATCCATTTGTTTGACTTGCGGAAGGTTACATATAGACAGGCGTGCGTGAGCGATAAGATGGCAAGCAATGAAATCATCAATTTTTAAAATACAAGCTTGTGCGACAAGTAGGGCGTCTAAACTGTTAATCAGCATAATCAAAGGATCTAAATTTTAGCTATAACAATTTCAAAGTGACTAATTCGATTGATCACAAAAGAAAATGCTATAAAATGAAAAAAAAATTAACCGCAACTGCGCGTCTCGTTTTAAATGCTTCTCTGGACGGCGATCACTTTAATAATATTATTTGACGTCGTTTAATTTTCGCAGACGGAAGGCAGGCATGTATGAAAATAAAGCACTACAAACATAATATAGTATTAACTATTCCTATACAAATAACAATTTTTTTTTACAGGGAAACAGTTGCAGCTTAGGTCGACCCCCCGTGGCTCAGTTGGTTGAGCGGCCGGCTTTGGTGCGGGGGGTTCTAGGTACGATTCCCAGGTCTGGCTGGGTGTAAATTTGTGTTTGTCCATTTGGGTCTCAAAAATTGTCACTATATACATTGTCTCACGAAAAGTACTGGGGTCACTCAAATTAAGTCACATTAAAGGGGGGAATGTTTGGTGCAGTGATGATGCGGAAGCTTCCGCATCGCCGCTGCACCAAACATTAAAAAAAATAAATAAAAAAATAATAAAAAAGTTGGCTCGGTTATGAGTCCAACGATGTAAATTAAGGGTTAATGGATCAAATCACGGTCTATCCTTATGCAATTTTTTTAGGTCTTAACATTTCCATTTTTTAAGTTTATAAATACAATTTTTTAGTTCTTAAAATATGGCATGTGTATTTGATATGTGAAACGAAATAATTTTATCACCAACAAAATTTTTGGTACAGCTAACAAAATACAGCTATTTGCCTCAAACAAATCAAGGGAACAAAATAATTTGGTACGAGCAAACAAATATTTAATTGCCTCTACACAACAGATGATTTGGTTGATGCAAACAAATTTTGTTTGCAGCAACCAACTATTTTTCTCAGTGTGACCACTGAAAGCAAGCTACTTGTGAAGATTCCCCCTGACAGTGGAATTTTGTTTATAAACGCAAATCTATACAAATAAATATTGATCAGAGAACCTGCAACAAATAAGCTAAAATACATACATTCGTACACGTTTTAAATCTAAATTACTTTCAGGAAGAACAATGTGAGTTTGAAAGCCATTGAAGTCTTCTCAAACACCTAACTCACACACATTGATGTTTAGAAAGACCAAAACCTAACGTTTGTTTAAGTCAGTAACGAATGTCAAATATGACCTCTCATTACTACCACCTACAGAATTTCTACATAACATACCACCTAGTCCAGCAGTTGTTAGGAAACGTTAACACCTAGTCACACAGATGGCATTTCAAATATGACTTTCTACAACTACATCCAGGACAGTGTACATGTTATCCCTGCACTATAAATAAGGTGCAGCGTTGACGAAAGGGCTTGCTCTTCCATAGGGTAGAAGAACAAGACGATGAGAGGTCAAGAGTACGTCGATGAAGGAGAGGATGAAGACTACATACAATCCACAATTTGTATCCTCAATGAAAACATAATATGTATTTATATATAAGAACTATTGGTCGATTATTGTGCTTGCTTCAATGGTAGAGTAATTATTACTAATGTTCTTTCTTCAATTCTGTTTATTAATTACGTGTAAATTTTTATACTCTTGCTTACGTTATGTAGCTGATTGTTACAGAATTTTTTACAGTGAGTTAAATTTTTTTAATGGTTGTTTTTATTGTATAAAAACCTTTTCCTTCAGTTGATACAGCGTGCTTACAATAGGAAAAAATCATAGAATTTTTTTTAATATTTACACGATTCTTCCGAATCATTTCGGCACTAAATGCAGCCATAGACAAAGCAATAGCTCCGTGAGCATTTTAATTATTTTCAAATTATTCAGCTTAAAAAATTCCATATTTTCAAACACCGCCGTAAACATAGATAACACGCTCTTATTGGTTGACACATTTAAGACGTAGCCATATTTGATTTGGTTATCCGCCGCCCGCAAGGTACTGTTGTGAGTATTTGAATTCTTCACTGACATAAAATAATGATAACAAATTGGCGACCTCGGTTACGTAAAAGCTAGCTAGGAAAAATCGCATGTTGCTATGCATGCGTGGTTGCTGATTTGGAAGTTAATAACGAAAATTACACAGGTGTTTGTGTAACAGTTGTAAAGGCAGCAAGGTATTAAGAGCTATGACAGCACATTGCGATGTTTTAGTAATAGATTTCAGTTTATGTCAATTTAATTTTAATTCCAGAGTGATAATAACTTACTACGCATTCATTTTAATGTTTCAGATCCGGTATATAATCATAAGTTTATATTTGAAAAGTCAGCCATATGAAGTTCGCATGCGTACAAAAAGTGAACCTTTCTAGCTAATAGCTAGAATGCGTTAAAGCAAACCCAGCTCAGACTGGTGATCGAACGTCCTGGTTTCGCGAGTCGGGAAAATAATATAGCAGAACAATAATGTTTATCAAAAGTAATTTTTTTTCTCTCAGTAATTTTTACGTATCTCTTGAACGGCACTGCGAGAAAGTGCTGCATCTCTGAGCGAGTTTCACAAGACCCCGCCCACACCTCGAATTATAGGCAAATCACGGGTGCATTGAACTCGCCTATTGGCTAATGACGTTGCCACAGCCAGTAGAACAGCCAAAAACAGTAAAGCTGCAGAGATTTCGTCGCAAACTTTTAATTAATGACTGCAACTTTTAACTTAAAAGAACATTTATTTTACGCTAACCGTGTCATGTTTTACATAATACATATAAATAATCATTCTGTATTTTTGTCGTTAGTAGCAAACTATCAGGTTTCTTCTTGTAACTTAAACCAAGCAATCAGTCTTGATTTGTTAAGACTGTGCTATAGTTTAAATTTTATTCTGAGTAAATTGCATTTTATAGCTGCGCTAAGAACTAATATACACATTTATACTCTTTGGAGTTCCAGCCATACTCGTTCATACCGCATAAATTACTTTATTTAACACAACTCGACAACCTAAACGTATGTCCCTGTAGATTGTGTTACAAACAATAAAATTTACCGTATCGTGACGTCACAGGGACATCAACATGACGGTTCACGTTTTTACCGAAAAAAAAAAGATTGTTCTTTTTATTTACATGTTTCTTGAGTTATACAGACACAAAGACATAATGTATGGTACCGCTGTTCATTAAATTAAACGTACTTTTAAATAAAAATATGATAGAAATAAGAATTTTACCTATTGTGCAGCTAAGAGACTTTGTTCAGAACTTAACATCGAGGTATTTAGTGGTTGTGAGGAATGGCATGACTCATGGAGCAGCGCCAAGGAAATAACTGCGTATGTTGATAGGTAAAATTCTAATTTCATTCTATACAGATCTGTGAAATTACACACTACAAAACTTGTAGTAGTAAAGGCATTAGCATTCTCTGGAATTAATTTGAAGAAATCAAAGAACCCTAATCGACAGAAAATGATGGTAAGTTATTTTTTACTTTTTAAAATTACTGTACGGCTTGTTTCAAAATGTTATGCAACGCTTAAAGTTTTTGTTGTCTTCTGTGCCAAAAACTGGACTGTCTTAAAATGGCGGCACACATCGGCATGAAGGGGCTGAGGAAGCGGCTGATCCCCGAGAAAACCACTTGACCAGTGACATCGTCCAACACGATTCCCACATATGAAAATCCGGAGACCAAACCCGTTGGGAATCGAGCCCGGATATTCTTGGTGGGAGGCGAGCGCTCTAGCCACGGTACAAACTGCGGCTAATGCTTACAATTATAAAACGAGAAATTTCAATACCTGGTTTTGTATCACATATCTGGTAATTTTCACAAAATTGTCCAATTTTGATCGGTTAACGTTACACTATATTACATTTAATTCATTTAAAAGAAACTTAACATTATCTGCAAGTTTATCTTTAACACCATTTGTCGGAAATTAACGTTAAATAAGCTAACAGGAGAAGTTAATGAAAGAAAGAGTGGCAAAAGAAGTTATATATTATTTTGAAATTAGATACATTTTCGGGCATGTAACTCTTGAAATATAACAGAAGTAAAAAAACACCGAGATTCTCGTGAGAAATTTAATGCGCTTTAGTTTTGTGTATAACAGACTAACCGTTTACGATATAAAAGCGAGAAACTGAACACGTGCCTTCAACTGCTTCCTTCATGGCATTTGGGATTTACTATCCGAGGCCTTAAAACATGCTTATCTATTAAATAATCCAAACAAATTCCTGGAATCAATTATTTCCGTCCCTTATTTCCGTCTACAACTCACTGGGATAGGAGGAGACGTGATAAATAATAAAAAACATGCTGCGTTTGGCCGTAGTTAGGCAGTAAAAGATAAAATATAACATTAAAACACAAAATCAACTATGCAAAGAAAAAAGTAATATTTAAAAATTAATAACAAAAATAAATCGATAAAACAATAAAGATGTAAAAGTGATAACATTCAGGATTTTATAATCAAGATAGCACAGGCAGTTACTGAGACGAAGACGTTATACGCAAAACAGGACTGAACAACGGCGAGATCAAAAGACACAAGATTAGGCAACACAACGATGTGAAGACACAGGATAACACAGGACTTCGATGACTTGACAGACCACGTAGCATGCCCCGACAGCAGTAAGTTTACCCATTGAAAAGGTTTGCGACCGCATCGGCCACGAAAGGCAAAACTTGATGCGTTGTCTGTATATTAGTTATGAAATTAGGCCACAGAAACATTGAGGTTACATGTGTGCAGTTGTAGATTTTTCACATTGTTATTTTTGTGTCTCATAGACAGTGATGTCATTAGTAGAGACAGGAAAATTTCGCTAATACATTGACCCGCGTGTTAGAATCCACTGTCCTGTGGGTACTCACGCCCCGGCCATTTGTCCCTTAGCTGCTACTCTGTGTGACAGCAGGCAATGAACAAATAAACGTGGCTTGAGTGGGTATAGGACAACGGATTCTAGCATGTAGGCTATTGAATTAGTGAAATTTTCCTGTCCCTAGTCATTAGAGACAGTTTGCACACAGAGAGAAAATTAAAAACCAATCAACCTGGCCTTGTATTAAGAAACCATTCCAGCATTAACCCGGCGAAAACGACTGAAATCAGAATACCTGTAGAATATAAATAATCGAACTTTCGTCGGGACGTATGCGAGTCCAACGTATTACTCTTGAGCCCACCTCGCTCGGTAACAGGTGATACAATTCACATAGTCAGCAGGTCATCAATTTGATTCTCGCGATAGTGAGGTGTGGGTATGTGTCGAAGCTGTGGCACAACCAAATGGCCCAGTAGTCTCGTTTAGCGCAGCTAAATTTACAGGATTCCCGAGCAAAAAAGCGCAGAGAAATGTGGGCTGTGACTGTGGGCTATTCGGGCACTGTTGCCGGTAAGTGTAGCACGAGGACCCTGTGTTTATATCTCGCCGTGGTAACACCTAAAGAGCCGTTTAAATGTTCTGAACCCCGATGCTGTTACAAAGTAGAAGTAGGCTAGCGACAAAAGCAAATATTCAGATAGCGTTAAACCGCAAAAGTCTTCAGCACAAAATCATGTTATGTGCAAAAAACACTTGTTTGTAAAATAGCATAAAATATAAATGTATTATAAAACTACTATTATTATATAACTATAAACTATGCATAAACAATATCACAGCCACTCATTATAAATTTACTTAAACAATTAATTTGGACAAGAATGTTATTTGATGTAAAATGTATTTAATCCAAGAATTTATAAGTGGCAAATTCTGTTTATTAAAATAGTCTGAATTTTCCAGCTTAACGCCGCGTACACACAGGTTGATAATTGTTAGGATTATAATTACAATTTAGTAAGCTTAAATTAATAGGCTAATATTTTTCGGAAGCATTATAACATGGGGCTAACGTAAATTCAAGTAAATAGTGTGATATGGAGTTAACAATTTTCTTCAGGCAAAATTTAATTTTGTAATGAGTTTGAATTTGAGGGCAGTTATAAAGTACGTCAAACAAATTTTAGTACCAAAAATTCATAAAATTACTTAAAAATAAATTTTGTATTAAAAATCTAAAAAATAAAATGTTTAAAATTAAATGAAGCCCATTAGTTTAGTAACAGAAAAATTCCATACGATTCCAGACAAAAGTATTAGTTAATAAAACCATAGAACATTTAAGAACGGTCATAGTATCATGCCGTCGAAGCAATTACATTATCAGATCCTCCATTGCATGCAACAATAGTCGAACAGACGCGCTCCGTACTGGATGGACGAAGATAGCGGAGTTGAAGTTACGTAGCTTTCTTTCCTGCTGCATAAAGGTAATATCCCTGCAGGATATCCAACTCCACAGTACATACACACACACACATGGCCGGCCGCACACACAAAACTAACATTTCAGTGTACACGCACGCTGCAGGTAACAATTATTATACAAGGTGCCAGAACAAAAACACTGTTTTAAAAATCATTATGTACAAGAGATAAATGACAAATGTATTAAATACTCATGTAGCATTATTTGCGTTCGCAAGGACGAGAGGAGTACATGATAAATTAAAGCTATTACCGGCATTTGGAACAAGATTTAAAAAAAAATAACAAACAAGTATTTTCTTCAGTTCATTAATTATTGGAAGCTATACGATCAGAAATGAACATAGTTTACAACGTTCGTTTAATGTAGCCTAATAACAGATTGTCTCAGGTCGTTGCAGTCTTAAAACAAGAATTTTGCTACATAATTAAAGCACCAATAAAATTTGTAGTGCATCAGTTTATGAATTGAAGTGTATTTTCGAAGAATATATATTTTTTGTATATGATTTATTTAGTTTGAAATTGAGTTTTAGCACTGTATCTAAAAACTTTATGGCAGATAATTTAGAAGTGTTTTATAAGTTAGAAGTTAATTTAATTAAACTCACACTTTTATTATTAGAACCTTGAAGTTCCGTCCGCAAAGAGGCTTTTCTTAAAGATATTTTTAACGTTTTGTAACGTAACTCATGCATTCTTTAATGAAAATTGGACACATGCCATTTACATAAGTATTTTGGAATAGTTTTACTGACGAAATAATGAATAATACTTCTGTAATACTTTCACGCTTACTTTGGCCGTGGAATAAGCAATGCAACGTGGTTTAAATGTAGTGATATATTGATCTAAATGCTCTGGCTGAGTTAACCTGGAAGCGTGTTAAAGTTGAAGAACAATTTGTGTACAAACTATGGGGCGTGAAATATGAATGATAAAGGAGAAGTTCAATACAGGACACATACAGTGAGTGGCTCACCAACTACTTTTGGTATCCGGGGCGGACATCAGGTGTCACCCCCCCCCCCCCCCCGCCCCACAAATCACCTTCACAGCGCAAAGTGTGAATAATATAGCCAAATCCCCAAAAAATTATTGCTTTCATTATTCTTTACCAATTTAAAATTTATGTTTATACATGTAAATAAGAACTATTTATTTTATTAAAACGTTTTTATCAACTTGCTTTGCTCTCTGTTTGTCAGTTCGATGCACATTGTTACATATATATATATATATATATATATATATAACCGAAACAATGTATTTGTATAGGGTTTGTTACTAACTAGCTTTCTTGTCTGTTTCTTTTTTCGGTACAAATTTAGCAATCGATTTTATATTAACTTTCTGATGAGCTAGGGCTTTTAAACTGAAAACATAGCTTAGAACGTATTTCAAAACTTCACACACTGGTTTAAAAAGTAGGAAATAATTATTAATATAAAAAATTTCAAATGACTAGTTTTTAAAACTGACTAAGTGTATAAAACAACTTTTGCTATTAAAATACTTGCAGGATTTAATACGAAAAAAAAACGCAGTAGAAAACGGTGTAGAGAATAGCAGTCGTTGAGAAAACTCTTACAACAGTTCATCATTTACAGTGTAATAAAATTGTTATGCATCAATAATAGTAAGGAATTTAGAGAGCAGCTGTCATTGAGAAAACTCATACGAAAGTTCGTACATCAAATATATATTGCGTGCACCATACTTTTTTTTTGCGTTTAAATTTTACAATTATGTTCATAGGAAAAATAAATGTATACTTTTAAGTCTGTTTTACAACCGTGGTATATTGTTTTCATTTTCTTCCACAAACTCATATCTCTCGATATGTACTTTGATTCCTGACCCTGAGCTAGGAATTTTGGCAGTTAAATTACACATCGATTTATATGAAAAGATAGAGGAAAAGCAGAAGTTACCCATGGGTATTACTGACGGATACTAATATAGGCGAAAATGGATACTTACAATATCTGTGCAGGATTTCAGCTGATAGTTGCTTAACCGTAGATATTAAATTGATGAAAATGGAAAATCATTGGGTTTGCCGTAAAATTACGTGTTCTCGCTCAATGTAAGTAAGTGCCCATTTCAATCTGAGTCTGTAAAGTGTAACAAATACATCGGCAAGTATACAAACAAGGGCAATTATTACGCTGCTTTCGCACTGACAAGAAAAGGAATAAGGTGAAGTTGTAAGAGAAGTGCATAAGTTTACAGTATCTCAGTATTCTTAGTTTACATGTGTCCCAAGGTATTTTATCTCGCGGTTCACCTCAAAAATTGTCAGTATGTCTCTTTCATATTTAATTTTTTTTCTAAAAAACCTTTATACTCCCCTTGAAGTACACTTCCGGTCTTTATTGAGCTGTGCCAAATGTATTATTTTTAATTTATTTTCATGTATAAGGTCTTTGAGTCTCGTCGACAGCGAAGTCCTTAAAGATTGTTACATACAACTTTACATAAGGACAAGAACTGGAAGAAGAATGGAATGAGTCATGGAAACATCTCAGCATTCGTCTGGTACGATTTCGGGAAACCATGTAAAACCGAAATAAGTATCTGTCATATAGTTGTGTTAAATTTTTGTCAGTTATAATTTATATTAAGTCTTTCTGAGAAATTTAGAGGTTGTTTCTCAGACGACTGCTTATGTCAGTTGAAAGAAGTCACAGGACAGTTAGCATAAAAGAACAGTATATGTTTAATACAAGTGTGAATCTGATTGAGAATGATGTGTGAGTTCAAATTATATGTTTACCGACACAATATACTTTCCTCAACTGACAAGATCTGATGCAGTCTTTCAGAACATTGACTAACTTAGCAAGTGAACACCATTATGACACGGTTCCTTGATGCAAATAGCGGTCATTAGGGAAAAGTCCTTTACATATGAGCATCTCACTTCCAACGTCATGTTCTGGAAAGTGTTTAGTCAGACTATGGGTTAGTATTTTTCCTGGGTACTCCTATACACACTGGAAACACATTGCTAGTTAGCTTACTCCTTGAAAAGATATGGAACAATCTTAGCATTGCCGTAGCTTTTGCATTATCTTGACTCGCTGAAAAGCTGTTAGAGGAAAATAAAATTGCTCGCGCTGCATTCAAGCTACCCCTCAGTCTCTGTCAAGAAGTAACCACTTTGCGTAACATTATCAATTGAAGTTCATGGTCCTACTTATATGGACTGTAAGCTTATTGTCAAGTACGAAATAGTAGCACTGTGCCCATGAAACACAACGGAGAAAATATCACTTTGAGCAGGAACCTCAAAGACATTTACGGCTATGATGGTGTGATGGGAAGAGTAAATATCTAGAGACTTTCTTCCTGCAGTGCCTAGACGAATTTGAACTGACGAGGTAAGTGTGTGCATTAAAACTCGTTTAAAAACTCTCTTTCAAAAGAAATGCGAGTGTCCACTTCAGAGCTGGTGTTTATACTGGCTATTTAACTTCCCCTCTAATCGGATTTATAAAATGGGGAGAGTCCAGAACCTGTTGGAACAGAGGTCATACGTGTAAGCTTATGCACAAAAGTGACAACAGTTGCAGATTCTTACGACGTGTTTGTACTTTTATGTCGTACATTAACGAGAATACACAAATCTGACTCCAAGATTAGCATTACTAATGTTATTAACGACACTTTGTTTAAGTCTATTGAATAAATATAAATTAAGTAAAATCTGTAGAAACAGTGTTAAAAAATTCATGTTTGAGTCAATTTCTCTATGGAGTACCTCAGCAGCACTGTCGTACCTGCTTTACTAACTCATGACATGCTCCTCAATATTGGGACTGCAATAATATTATAGTGAAACCTCAACCTGCAAATATTCACTAATGGCCACAACTTGACGGACATGTACGTCGTATAAAGGTAACTATTTAAAAGAATTGTACTCTATGCCCCTTAAAGAGAAGTTTAAGTATGCACGTGTAGACGAAAGATAACATTTTTTTTACAATTGATTTAAATATCTCGGATGTTACAGCAAAGAAAATTATTTTGTTCTTAATAAAAAGACAAATATGGTTAAAACATTATTTTGTAAATTTGTAAGGTTTTCCGTGAATAAATTTATGAAGGTAGGTATATGGTATCCAGGACTACACTGTTGCATAAGTACGTTAAAAATAAAGATAATTATTTCACAAATGTCATAAAAGTTTTGAAATAAACTGTCACTTAACCTTTTGATGTGCACAGTCCTTTTTTATACACAATTTAAATACATTCAAGCTTCAATTTATTATCAGTTGTTAATTATGTATGTTAACATATTTCAGTTGTATTCCTGGGTGCTTCTAACGTAATACAATAATCCAATTCGTATTAACTTTGTGATTTTATATCATTAAAATTTTCATTTTATAAATAATTTAACTGTTTTGCAGTTACAGCGTGCGAGAGTGCAATGAATGGCATAATTTCACTTTAAAATAAATATCCCTAGAATGAAAATATTTCAATTTTATTTACTTCGAATACTCATTTAATTAACTAGTTTTTTGTGCAAATCGATAATGACTTTCATATCAAACGTTTAAAATTTTACTCTGTAAACTTGTCTCTTAAAATGTACGCACACAAAAGCATTAAAAGGAAGTTTTTTATTGTGAAAATAGGCGTTGTATACGAAAAATTCAAGCTCTTAAATGATATTATATAATGTTTGTCTCAAAATAAATGATAATCTAGTTGATTGTATACTAGCAGTGTTACCTACACAGCTTAACGCGCACCACAATACGAGTACAATAACAATATGCACTATTTATCCATTGTTTTGATAGCTGTGAACGTCATTTTGTCTTACGGCGTGTGAAAACGTGTGTCTTGTTAGTAGTTTAAAATATGTTTAACTTATTAATTTCAAAAGTTACTGTTTATAGTTACTTTTAACGTGTTTTCAAACACCGAAGAAAACTGCAAACGATTGTTATATTTATCTTACTTTTAGATAGTGATTGGTCCTACGAAACTAAATAAACATTTTTTTTCTCAGTGACTCATGACATTAAAAAGTTTTGCTAATATGACATGTTAGGATGTGTTTTTGTTAAATTTGCTCATATATTTACTACCGGAACATACTTATCATGCTAGGTATCTTACTTGTATTTAGATTGTTTTTAAACTCCTTAATAATTTTCGCTTAACAAGAGGTAGTTCACATATTTAGAGTCTGGTTTTACAAAATCTAGTGTAGTGTTTTTGGCAAGCATCCTAAAATCTTGTGACAAGGCGATCATGTCATCAAGAAAACTTATACGTATTTGCTAAACACTGGACAACGCAAACTCAGATCACCTTTACCTGATTGTCATACGCTATTAGTATCCCTTAAATTAACATGTAAACATTGGTAATGTTCAAACATTACCAACGTAGTTCCTAAATATGTCACTAACATTTTTATCCCGACGTATTTCGCTATTATTGTTGAAACGTTATTCGTGTTGCGTCTCTTCGGAAGAGCAAATTTTTCTGTGCCGTTTTTCGTTGATTATATCTATCGTGAAACTGTATTTTCCTTGAACATGCCTACGTTGATAAAAGCAATTGATAAAATAGAAAAAACCACCAAATTATTTTTGTCGTAACTATTTTGTTTCATAAAATATCCCTCTGTTTCTTGTAATAACAACACCGAAAAGTTAGTATCAAATCAGTAACAGGAACTCAGCGAGAGACTCGCTTTATATGTGTTTATTCAAATGAAGACTAAACTTTATTTATCTACTGAAGCTTATGACTGACTTTGTTGAATAACTGTATGGAGGTTGCCCTCGTAACATTCTTGATATTTTATTAAGAAAATTCTTCCGGATATTTTTAATATATTTTAGAATGTTGATCAACTAAACCATCCAAGATTGTGGTTATACTCATAAAACGGATGATAGAGTTTGAAAAGACTTGGTGCCAAACAAATTAGGCCAATATCTGATTTAATTACTTTTATTTCGCATTTGCGTTTGTATTAGTAAATTTGCGATTATCTAAGATAAGTTAAAGTAGAAATATAGATTCAGTTACATTAATTGCAAATAAAGTTAGCATAGTTGGCAAACTGCACAACGTGTACAATGAAATTAGGTACGATACATCGTCTTTATTTTGCAAGCTGAAACGTGACAGGTGTTTTCTGGTGTTCTTATGAAGTGTTTCGCAGTATTCCGAATAAATGTTTCTCACTGTTATTTCTTATAAAATACAGGAATAGCTAGTATGAAAAACCAAATTATTTAACAGACATGTAGCCAGAATTTAAGACTGCTCTTATCAAATATAAAGTAGAGTGAAGGGACTTTGTGAGCGGTAAGCATCGAAGTCTATTGAGCTCGTGAGAATCATATGATGAGCATAAATCAATAGCGGAATACAAGGGCGTGAAAAACGGGACAATCCCGTATAAAAGGACTGGCCATGTCAAAACCAGCTAAGTTCAGAAGTGATTCCGCCGAAAAAAGACAGAACTGACGAAGTGAGACAGAAATGGTAAAGTATTTATTTTCTTAAGATGTCTAAATTGTCTGAAATCAGTACACTTAACAAATGCGTAATTTTCCTTCCGAAAAATTTTACTTATGTTATTCTTGAGCTAAAAATTTTATATTACGTTTTATAATGTTGTAATCCAGATTCAGAAAGCTTTTACTACTTAAATAGACATAACCATATGTTTTCCACAAATATTAATATAGCATACTTTATGTTTGTAATGTTTTAGCTTAAACTGTAGTTATTTAGTTGCACAAAAATATTATCGTTAAACCTTTTTAAATTTCGGTGATATGTGTTGTCAAATGCCAAATCCTTGTATGTAAGATTGTTATTTTTAGTGTTTCTCGTTTAGTTACTGAATATTTTTGTAAATTAAATTCTGTGCATTAGTGTCTAATAGTAATCTAACATGAATTTATTAACTGTAGGTTCTATATACTTTGTTTAATTTAGGCCGAAGCCATTTCTGTGGCACAAAAATAAACATTTAATAATAAGAACAGTATAACTTACAAACAGTAAATAAATATGAAATTAACGCTACTTATATGAAACCCTGTTTAATTGAAATATGCTACTTACGACTAAAGTTCAAGTTAATGGAGGCCGCCACTTCTCCCATTTTGTTTTTAGCTTTAACTTTGTAAAGTCCAGCGTCAGTCTCGATGACGTCATCCAACTCAAGCACGACCAGGAACTTGCCAGTGCCGATTGACTGTATTTTCATCGCGGTGCGGTTGTCTTCAGACAACTGCGTGTCTCCTCGGAACCATACGATCTCCGGCTTAGGGGATGCCAACAGCTGGCACTCGAAGACAAGCCTGTTGCCTTCATCTTCTTGACGCAGTTGTGGCTTCTGTGTGAAACTGGGGGCGAAGTCTTCAGCCACCCCCATCTTGAATGGGGTGGCTCAAAGTTTCTTTCTTTGATAAACTCTCTATCTGATAAGTGTGACTTCAGCTTCCCAGGGAATGCAGCATGAATTTTGCCTAGAACATAAAACATTAAACATACAGTGATTGTCATAACTACAGACAAGTTTACATAACAACAAGAATAATTTCAACTTATATTTAATTGCAGATTTTTAGCCTAAATGGTTATGAATCTTGTTTTTTATACTGCAGAAATCATTACTTTTTGATGAATACCGCCAATAATAAGTTAATAATGTAAATAAAATTTTAGTTTTTTTTTCATTCAAAACTAGAAGCAAAATAAACTGAAGATGTAACGAAAGATGACATAATATGGCATAATTTAAATAATTAATCATAAGTGAACCCATCATAAAACAATCCCAAGCTCTAACACTAAATCGATACAAATCGAAACTTTACAAAACTGTCACTGCCCGTACTGGTGAATGATACTTAAAATTTACTTTGCTTTTTAATGAGGAAAGTTTTACAATGATTTCCTGTTCTATTTAACTGAAAACATTTTCTCACTGTAATTTAATGGAAACTCTGTTCTTTGATTACAGGAACGGTTCAAAGGGACATTATTTCTTGTCTCATATGCTGCCGGTAAATTATTTAAATTCAAATATTTAAATAATCTGAACAATATTTTCTGGTTTCCATTACAGATGTATTTTTCTTATTATTTATAACCGTTGTCTTTCAATGATTATTGTAGTAAACATATGTCAGGTTTACGTTTATTCTAAAAACCAGACCCCCAGAGTTTTCTCGGAGCATTTGACGAATCAATCAATTAATATCTCCATATTATTTTCATTTCGTAGATGAAGAACTAAATTGAACTGAATTTTAATCAAATAAATTACAGTATCTTTATATAACTGCGATGTCTAACAGACGCATATTATATACAATAAGATAATCTGGAAGATACAAGAAGGGAGTTATTGGGATGTCATTTTAGTGTGCACCACTTCACACAACGGCATTGCAGCTGCCGTCCAATATTTAATCTAAACTATACGTCTAATAGCACAGGCACAAGAACCGGTCCAGTGGAGGGGGTGGAGGACAGGGTGGTAAGGGATAAATGCATAAAGTACGTAGTGTTTCCTCCCCAAATAATTTTGGTTGAGATGTCCAAATATGTTTCGCGTTTCAGGTGTGTTAATTTCAGTTCAGAGGAATCGGTAAATATACAAATCATTAAATTTGCTATTTTTATCTGACCCCGTAATTCGAAGTGAGTAGTTAATTAAAGTAAGTTTAATAAAATAATAAAAAACTACTTTCGACCATCGAAGAAGATAAAGAATCCCCTTATTTGGGGTCGTGTTTTTTAGGCTTCCTGCTTTCCAAATAATTCTTTCGATAACCCTAGCTAGTCTGAAAACATTAAACATCTCCCAGAAGGTCAGTATATATATATATATATATATATATATATATATATATATATATAATTTGGTGAGTAAGGCAAGGCTGGGCAAAAACTTTCTTCTGACAAGTCCGTGTAAACCACTGGGGGTAGAGACACAGCCCTTAGGACTACTTTTATTTGCGTGCCATGAGTGTGGTTTAGTAATTTTTCCTTAGTACTTTTTAAATAATAATTTCTGCCTCTCAAATTTGACCGTTTGTACAACAAGTGGCTATTCCTTTGTATAAAAATATTACAACTAATTTTACTAGTGCAACAGACGCGTAGTTTTCAGACGCCAGTTAAAGTTTTTGATAACGCGAGAAAGCTTATCAGAGGTGATTACTGCAAATTTGACAGTATTTAGTACAGGATTTAAATACACGTATAAAAAAGTGATTATTTATTTTTGCAGTACAACAGTTCCTAAGCCCCCTCCCTTCGCCCGTTCCAGTGGTAGATTGTATAACATGATTAGATACGTACTCAGGATTTAGGATTGGTGAGGGAACAATACAGATACAATTATAACATTAAAAACTGTCACCGTACAAAGAGGCAAATTCTAAATATTAATTATTTGAGAATCGTTAAATAGCATTAGTAAAATTTTAATTTAAGTTTGCAAACCATAACTGTTCCATATGTTATCATTTTTAAATTGCACAGTTATTCTCTAACGGATGGTACAGTTGTACTGACCTAGGCAACGACCCAAATAACAGAGCGCGTGTGTGATAGTGTTACTGTTAGCAGAAAGCGGTCAGTAATGAAACTGTTATTTTCTTACTGTAAAGCAACTTCTTTCATCAACAATAATTCCATGTTTGAATAATATTTTTTTTTTTTTTTGCAGTTACACATGTTCCACCTGTTCATACCCTGCGTCTGCGAACGACATGAATAAATGTTGACTTCCTTATGTAACATTAGGTGGTCAGCAACGTTTCTTGTCCTAATTATTTTCTATCACTTTAGATTATGTGTCTGTAGACTCAGTAATGCTCCAAGTATATAATATGAAACAGTGTTTAATATTAACAGCTGATGAAGTTGATATGCAATAAGGTGCAGTTTGGCTTAGTATAAGTGAAAAAAAAAAAGAAACAAAACACCAACAACTAAGACAAAAATTACTAACTACAACACTACACAAGTGGAGGCCCCCAAATGTTCCGGTAAGCACGCCAATGACTTTGCATACTTGTAACTGACATAACATTTCGAAAATAATTAATACAGATAGTGAAGAAATGCCTCTATGAGCCGGATTAGGCGGTGCATTCTACCAAAATATCTAAGAAATAAAAAATTATCTTAAGTTATCATAATGCATACATATATATGTGATATATTTTTAATGTCTAGCATGTTATTAAGATAACGGGTAACTACAAAAATATATGGTTAATGTATTCTTCAGGAAAATTTAAACTATATTGTGTCGTTTTTCAACATACGCGGTATTAATTTGTGTGCATTCAGGAAACTGGAGTTGATTTCTTGGTAACTGACTTATATTAAATCAGACAATTAAACAAAACCATAACATAAAAAATATATTATTTTATATAAAGAAGCAAAAACAATCTTGAGGTGCAAGTGTGCTAAGTTTAAACGTTTTATCACCTCACTGCTGAAGCTCTGACAAGTCAAAGGTTTTATGCACCATTTTCAGGATAAATAACATTCTTTGGTACGTAAAGTCTATCAACATTTGCTTTTATACCAACATTTTACATAAATGAAAGAAATTATTTAACGTCATTATGGATGATTTGCTCGACCAAACCAATATTTACTTCTAAAGCCATGTGAACATTCACGCACTTAAAACATAATCTACTCTGTTTCCAGTATTCAGCAGGATGATTCAGCATGCCTGTAAGAATGTTACATTTATTGTTGAACCGAGTGTCGTTCAAGCTCCTGACAATGTGTGTTTTTGTTACGTATTTTTTCTCCTCATGTACTTCACATGATGAAGATTGCAGTTGAACTGGTGTGAAATATTTAGCATCTAATTTGCGTCCATTCTCAATGTACAAGCTACACACACATCATCAATCGTCAGAATTCACTAATTACCGAGCACAGTACACACTCACATCTGTAACGAACTACGTTTGAGTCCTGCATAATAGCATTCTCAAGCACCGTCAAACAGTTCGCTGTTGGACGCAGTCTTAATTGCTGATCTGTAACTAACGAGTCCTTATGTGTTACTTACATAATTCACTTTACAATGCCCATACACAAAATATATTTGGCACCTTGTAAGTGTGTTTGTAATAGACGACTAATTATGTCTTTAAGTCGAAGAGAGGTAGCTGACAGTTTCCAATTGCTTTGCTTATATACACTTAAACAATTTTCAAGAATATGATGAAAAATTTCCTTCTCGGGCAGTGATATACGGAAAGAGGCCATTTTGGACGACGTCACTCGGCAGCCAAATGTTCTACACTTTATTCCTCGAAATATTCTGTTTCCCACAGAAACGTCAAGAATTTCCAAAATTAATTTTATATGTCCCAAATTTCCCTCCGAGTTCATAAAAGTTTACCTCGCTTAATGTGCTCAGATGCTCTATGTTCACTGTTTCTTCAGAGTGACCGAACGATACGTTTTTTTTTCGTGTGTCCTATTAAGGACCGCACTAAGCATCCATCGTAAAAGATAAAATTTAACTTTATTTTGAAAGTCAATTCAATAGATATTTAATTATTTGCGATTATTTAAAAGCATCATTTATTATAATACTATTTTTAAATATTTTAATTTTTTAATATAGTATTTCAAAATTTCAGAAATTCCCATTGATTTATAGCTTATACTCTCTTCCCACTGAAGCATCTAACATATTAACTTTTCCAAAAACACCTCACTCGTCCATCCAAATGAACCTGATTGGTCGCGTGGGTTTGTATTAAATGAGTAGTGAAACACGGCCTATTGTCTTACCTAACTTTGAGTTTAACAAAAAGAGGCAGCTGTACGACCAGCTACGAAACAGCTGCATTGTTATTGGGTGAACTATAAGTAGACGTTCAGTGTGCTGTAGTTCCTCAGTCTGTGTATGTGCCTGAAGATGTAAGTTCCAGAAACGTCGCATCTATTTTCGTCGAAGGCAGCCTCATACTTTTCGTCAGATTTTTTTCTTTGTTGTGTCGTGTATATTCACATTCATTCGTGTATCTCGTCATTTGTGATGTCATTATTGCCCTCGTCAATTCTGTAGCCATTTTCCATACACATTGTTTTGTTGTTTTCCATTAGTGTTCTTCTATTTTCCATCTTTCTTTGTTCAACGACTATATTCCATTCCGGAATTAATTTTGTGTTGTTATAGTTCAAATTTTAATTTTTGTTTCCGTGTTGTCTTTCTGTGTACGAATATATTCCTTTCCGGAATTATATGTGTATTACATTTTTACTGCCATCTGTTTATATTGCTTTTCATTTCTTGCTTTTTGTTTCGTTGTGTTTTTTTTTTTGCATCACGACAACATTCATTCACAGTGGCGTATGTCTACATGAATGGTATAGTTGATAACACTAACACACTGAAGGAATCGTTTAAAGACTTTATGTTGTATTAACGATTGATTAAAACCACCTCTCACTTTTAGATAAATAGCGCTATATTATGGCAGTTCTACATTAACTAAAGTAATCAGTATGTAATTAGTCTTATATTACAGGGTCTCATATGTCATGTAAATGGAAAATAATTTAATTTCTGAAATTGCAAATGCACCTTTAATGGCTCATTTTGATGCTGTACTTAAGGTTAATTCACTACGTTAAACACATACTACATTAACAAATATGACATTTAAAATCAATGAAATGCGATTCAATAATATATATCCAACATTGGGAAGAAATTTCTTGCTTATAGCATAGAAAGTGAGAATGAAATTTCTTAGCGCATCGTGCTTTTGTGTGAAAGATAATTTAAGATAATTATGTAACTATGCATCGACGATTAGAGTTTGAAATTTCATAAAAATATGACGTTTAACATGAAATCAAGATATCAAATAATTAAGCTGGCCCAAATAAGGTCTACAATTTCTTCACTGTTAAAAATTTCCGTAAATTCACGGAAATATTTACAGAAAAGTACTATAATTTTACGGAAGTGGCTTCTGTAATATTTTGTTTACGGAAATTTGTCCGCATTGCCAGTTTATGTATGTTTGACCGTAACTTTCCATAAAATCATGTAAATATGTTTCTACAATTTTAAAGCGTAGTTTGCTGTGTTTCTTAAAAAAAAGGTGATATTAATAATCATTATGAATCCTGGATGTCAAATACAAAAGTTGTCTCTTATAAAGTTGATATCTTACCACTGCACGAAACTCTTTAACTCATATGTTGTCACTGAGTCGACCCCACGTGGCTCAGTTGATTGAGCGGCTGGCTTTGGTGCGAGGGGTTCTGGGTTAGATTCCCAGGTCTGGCTGGGTGTAAATTTGTGTTTGTCCATTTGGGTCTCAAAAATTGTCACTATACAAATTTTCACACGAAAAGTACTGGGGTTACTCGAATTATGTCACATTAAAGGGGGGAATGTTTGGTGCAGAGATGATGCGGAAGCTTTCGCATCGCCACTGCACCAAACATAAAAAAAAAACTGTGGTTAAGTGGTTATAGCTTCTGCCTGGCAGTCATAAGGTCGTGGGTTCGAATCCCAGTAACTTCGAAAAGTTTTTCAGGTTACTGAATAGTGCGTCAGAATCTCGATAACACATAATTAATAAGAAAATGTAGTATTTCTGAAAAATCGAGTGCTAGTAGAATGAGGAAATTTAAATTTTTTTGCGGAAAATGGATTGTCCGTTATTTTACGGATTGTCGGTTATTTTACGGAGGGTTCCGTTATCAAAAAAAACTGAGTGTGCGTTACTTTACGAAGATTTCTGGATAATTTTTTGCCAGTACTTTTCCGTAATTTCACGGAAATTTTTTCTAACAGTGTTGACGGGAGACCAAGATATATGCGGAAAACGTAACCTATAAGACTCCAAGATTTAGCGTTCAACTTGAGTTATGTGAGTATTTCTTCAAAATTCCGAGTGTTTAACAAAAGCATTTGTTCCACCTAGTTGCCGTTTGATGCTTTCTTCAATTATATGCATAAATACCAAAACTATTTACTGGACCAAAGTTATCGCACAAGGTCAATATAGACCCAGTTTTCCGTACCACAAAGTCACTTCATACTGTCACAAAATAACCCTGTTTTACGGTATTCATATGTCACATTTAACATATTAAAGGCCTACTTTGAAAAAATCAGTAAGAATAAAGTAATCAAAAGTGGGCTTTCTGTTACAGAAAAATAGAGGAAATTGAACAGAAAATTTCGAACAAGACAAAGTACCGGCACGCAAAAAAAATGTTTTGCAATCTATGTCACATCTACAAGTGGATGAGATAAATTGAAATACAACAGTGATTATAATATTGAACAAATGCAGTTTGACGATTATGTCGATGTATGAGTTATATATAGGGAAAGAAAAAGTGCGCAAGTTTAATAACGTTAATGATAGAATCAACTCAGTGTGTATAGGCAAGCCCGGAACATCTGTCCATTAGTTGCTACTCACTGGGAGAGCAGACAGACGAATATACGGGGCTTGAGTACACAACAAACAATGGATTATTTCATTGTAGGTCACTGAACTCCATTCCTTAGTTATATGCAATAACTCTAGTTTCAACGGATTGTTTGCTTGAAATTGGCTCATTACGGCTGCAGTGATTTTGAAACATCTAATGCCTATGCTTGTGACTTTTGTAAGTGTAACATTATGCGTTAACACCCGCCGGGATGTACATGTTCAAATACATATTTTGACTTATTTTTACTCGGTACGAAACCTGAACTGGGTTGCTGGATTGCTGGATTGCTCAGAGTAACGGCATAATTCCTTCAGGTGCACAAAATGCATTCTTATTACTTCTCGATGACTTTATTTACCAGGTTTTTATGTGTTTCCTGGAATAAAAATATTTGACCTACTTCTCCTTTAGCGAAATGATGTTAACAATTTTACAGTTCATGTATCTTATATTGTTTTATGTTTTTAAAGGACTTGCAATTGTTTATTATGTGAGTGTTTTGCTTAATATTTAGTTAAGTTCTCTCAGTATTTTTGAGTGATAAACATCCAGCCACAAATAACATAATAAGTTCTGAGTGACAATAAATTAAAGGTTTTGTGATGCTACGATAACATGGCCATTATTTTGGTCTCATTTTTGACTAAGCTGCACGAGTAAAGCTGTATATGGGTGCAAAAATATAAAAAATGTCTATGTCGACTTAGTGCGAGGCAAACTTTCTACCCACTGCGTCAAAAAGGGCCTCCATGGAAACACATGTTACAAAAGTTTTAAAAAGCGGGGATAACACTGAGAAGCTGTTATTTTAGTATTCGATTGAGTTATTATACACGTAAGACCACATTAAAAAGTAAAACAAATAATGTATTAATTGCGACTAATTTACGTTTACCCTAAATGTTGATTCAAAGTGACTCATAAACTCCAGGTTAATAAAAAGTACTGTACGTTTAAATGTATATTATAATTCATTCCAACATCTTTCTGATAATTTAAACTCTAAAATTTATTGGAAAATGTTTTAGAAGTTGGTAAAAAATGTTTCAGTTCTGGAACATTACACACAGTATTTTCTTTACAACGGACGTATGGAAAAAAACGCGACGAGATATCGTTTTCTTCTTATATATTTAATTTCTACTTTGTATGAGATAAAACCATGGTATTATTTTCCAAAGTTTTCTTATAATAATACTTCCATAATCTCAAGGCAAACACGTATGCTGCAGCTATTTGGGATATATTTGTGCTAAGGTTTTACATTTGAACTTTAATCTCTTGATTTTTAAGATATTGCTGAAACTTATTTTGTGTACGCTTTAATAATTTATGGCCATACAAAATTGCTTCGTTTGTTATTAATCTTTGATTTTCGGTTTTATAAGCTTCCCACAAATTTTGGAGTTCCAAACACTTTGCGAAGAATGGCTTTGTTTATGTATGTAATATTATGGTATTGATTTAAAAGACATACCTTCGTTAGATATCCTTTCGTCCGCCATATTCTACTTGTAAGATATAACAAAGCTCACGTGTTTCAACTTATTATATTTCATTTCTCTATTTAACTGATTTATGCATTTCATCTACCTTAATTAACTATAAAATTATATTACTGACATATTCCGCAAATATATATACACACATACAATGATACACAATGATTTCCAGACTTCTATTCTAGTACCAACATCAGCATTTAATGCAATACATTTAGAAATTATTGTGTACACTACGTAAGCAATCCTTCATTTGCATCCCATAGTTTTCTGTTAAATATTTGCTTTTAAAATAATTTAAAAATTAACTTTATAAGTATAAACATATATAAATATATATGGTCACATACGTTCAAACATATATTTTATAAGACATTTCAGCTAAAATGTTTTAAAAGAGGAGACATCCCAGTTAAACATTGTAAATTATCGCTCTCCAATAATGTGTACCTACCCCGCTTGAAAAACAACGCGAAAACCTTTCGGGGTAAATTCCATTACACGTGACACCGCACTCAAGAATAATACATACGTCGAGTTCAAATAGTGTTTCCTGACGTTTATAACGTTGCTATAGTTCAGACCTATTTCGATTACATTCAGCACATAATTGTCACATTACCTAACTCTTTTAAAACAATACAGGTTCTACGTAACACAGAACATCTCATTCACGAATAGTACACCCAGCACAAAATAACATCGTTGACATTAGTGACACCGAAAATTAAAAATAATATACAGATTTCGATATATTGTATATTAAGATTCTAAATGTCTTGGTCGAACAGCGTTCAATGTTACAGTTTACCATCACAGTAATCCAGAATCAATTCCCACTATGATTATTTGTACTTGAAATGTTTTAATGTTTGTTGCAATGGAAGTTTACAATTGTAACTTATTGGTTTGTGAACATACGCCATTGCTCATTTATACAGTTGTATAAGTGAAACGTAATCAAAATTACCACTGGCCAACAGTTTTTTTAACGCACTGTGTCCCCCTGCCATTTCATTCCACCGTAACTACATCTTAGGTGTTAATTCCACGTCGCCCATCAAGGTCTGGACATTTGCAAGTGCGTCTTTTACAGCTTTTCGTTTGGTCTGCAGGGCGCATCTCAGAACGGCGAAAAATTTTTCTCAGCTGATTCCTCTTTCTAAACTAACAACGTACACGCATTCCAGCTTGTTGTATTTTGTAGTTTAGAACTGTTAGTACTTAGTTATTCAACGGTAATATATAAGTATCGGCTTGCCAGACGTCTCGTATTATACGTGATTTTCCGTATTCAATACCAAAAATCAGTGTTCGGTATTGACACCGTACGGAACGTTAATAATCCCGTATTTTATGTTGTCTAGTAGAACGTTTTCTTTATCTGTATGTGGCCGCGCGACCGCACAAAGCTCTATGCGAGGTTAGACAGGGATATAGTAGATAGCAGCAACTAACAGTAACGGTAACACAATTATCCCGCAGGTAGATAGCAGAAGTTGAAAATATGATACTTGCGCTGCAACTACAATCACAAATTAGTGATTTGAAAAATTGTGAGTATATTATTAAAATTTAAGTTACATTAGTTTATGAAGCAAGCAAAATATATTGCGTTTGTTTTTGCTATACAATGACATAATATTAATTAGCACAGTATTTTGTTTGCGAGTCAGTCTCTCAATTACCACTTTTTACCTAAAACAAGAGTGCTGCTAAGTGTCCCTTATCAGTGTTCTGAAAATCTGGCAAGTCTAACACACACACACACACACACACACACACACACACACACACACATATATATATGTATATATATATATATATGTATATATATATAATGGTGGGCATTCCATTTCAAATTGCAGTAAATATTTATTTGCATTTTTGTTAGAAATATTTTAAAATTTTCTACAAATAACATGGAGGGTTTTACACTGCTATATAAATACAGTTCTGTTGTAGCACTATCCATGACATTATATTATTGTGCGTTAATGAAATATTAATTATGTTTACTTATTTTAGAGCAAAATAATATTGCCAACTAAAAATAAATAAATAAATATCGAAAAGGGGGGAAGGGGAGAAACAAGAGAACCAGGGTATCCACCACGAGGTCCGAACTGCAGATTTACAACTGGGCGCCCATAAAACCTTCTTGCAGCGGAAGTTGACATGAGATGATGCTAAACAATGGAGAGGCGTCGGAATGAGATGGTCGAAGGAAACGGGAGATTCCCGAGAAAACCCGCCCACCGGCGACATCGTCCGACATGATCCCCAGATGCAAAAATCCGGTGCTTGACACCAACGAGGATAGAACCTGTATCGCCTAGATGGTGAGTGACGAGTGGTCTGACTCGAAAAATCTTCTACTTTAGGGAGTTCAAATGGAGAAAAATTACTATTTTATATTTGTATGAAATATTGTTAGTTTTATAGACGTAACTTGGGACTACATACTCCTCTTGCAAAAAAATGCGAGGCACATTTACCCACAATGGCATTTTAAAGCCAATATTCGCATGATTTTACTACACACAAATCATGCAACCTAATAATCATAATGAAATGAAATAACTCACATTGTAACTAAATGCCCAGCGCTACTGGTTTAGGCATATGAAAACCCACTACGTGAAAGTATTGTATTTAAAAGGAATTTCTAAAATATGTAAAATTTTTGTTGCTCATGGCAAATATTTTTAACAAAAAAAGTATTTAACGGTGGGTTTATAAACAGGATAATTATAAAGTCCGTGAAACATTTCATTAAATCGGTACAGTGAAATGGCTAAGAATAGCGTAACGAATTATAGACTACGGGTTTTTTTAAGTTAGCGCCAAAACGCTTAACCTCATAACCACAATTTGGTACGAGATTATCTGAATGAGACGCTGCCACATCGCTGGATAGGACGTGGCCACCACGATCGCCGGACCTGACGCCTTGCGATTTTTTCTTGTGGGGATACATCAAGGATAGTGTTTATGCTCCACCTCTACCACAGAACCTTGAAGACTTGCGACAATCGCATCGCAGCAGCTGCTCTTACCATCACTCCTGATATGCGGGGTCGGGTATGGGCAGAATTGGACTATCGATTAGATATGTGCCGTGTGACGAAAGGTGGACACATAGAACATTTGTAACTAGTGTAAAAAACTTTCAGAGTTTTTCTTTCACGTAGTATATAATTTGTTACGTTATTCTCTGCGATTTCACTGTATCGATTTAATTAAATGTTTCACGGACTTTATAATTATCCTGTATGCTCAAGACGTAAACTGTAACATGCAGTTTTGATGTGATATTTTTATTTCAGTATGTTTATAGGTTTTTAGGTTTTGAAAGAAGTAAAAATATTGAAAATATTGACTTTGAAAGATACAATGTTCGTAGTTATCAAACAACGGTAAACACAAATGAGCAAAAGACAAGAACATTTTATTATTATTTGTTTCACAATCTCTATATTTTAAATGCGTGTTTTTTATTATCTTATATTGCTTGCTTCTCCAATATTTTCTCTACACGATTGTCACTAAAGTGTAATATTTGGTCTACATGTTATTCCGTTCAACACTTTTATTTATTTGATATTTTGTATCGTTTATAATTTTCTTTGCATTATTTAAGACGCGTTTTTTTTTCGTTTATTATTCTTACTAAATAAGAACAGACCATATCCCTATTTCTTTCTGTGTGCGGGCCTATATTCCGTCTGCGTGATGACTCGAAGAAGAATGTCAGCGGAATTGGTGTGCTAAGATACAGAGTGACAGACACACCGGGTTGAAGCAACGTGTCTCTTTGACATGCCTTGCATGCTTTGCGTCTTTCACACTTGTACGTCAGCGCGGATAACATTAGCTGTACAGAAATAACCTGACCGCGTTGGCAAGATGCTATGTCCACATCCGGCTAACATAGAAGAATGAAACTGCCTAGCTCCGAGGTCGCACTCTTCGCCCGTACTTTAACAGCATGTGGCACTAGTTGAACACCCTAGCTGAACTTCATTGAACTATTAAATGTGGTACATAAAAGTCAAGAAAAGACAATACTTCGAAAAACTTGTTGCCAGTTTGGCGAACAAAAATTTCGCAAGAATAAAGCATTTATGTCGAAGCACTTCACCGGAAACTTGCATAATGGTATTGTCAGGCAAAAGACAATGCTATAAAAGTAAATCACTCATACACATAATTTAGGGTTTTCTTTTCAAATTTAAAGTTTTGCGCAAATTTACTACCGCATACACTGTCAATTAACGATGACAAAAGCTATGTTGTACATAGTTTGTATTAACAAATCTCTGCCTTTGTGTATGCGAGTAGCAAGTCCTGTAATTCGCGTATGTTAAAGAGCAGTGCCATCATTATATTGATGTGTAATTTGTTACCATCGTACAACACATGTTTAATTCTTAACTTAACTTGTTTAACATTCAGTAACGTGGCATTCAGCTGGAAATTGTAAAATAACACTTTTATTATATGCTGCTCACCGAAACGTCATAATTTTTTAAGTCTTCCCTTGTATTTGTCAGCAGAGTTGCGTACTTCCTACATTGGTTAGTATGAAAATAGCCACAATGTTTATGTGCATACTCTATCCTTTATATTTTCCTAAAATGTAATACGCAAAGCACAATTTATTAATTGACAATTCTGTTAAATGGGCCTGAATTGTATCGTATATCTGAGAACCGCGACGTGAGTAAGGATAGAGCTCAATTACTAATATTCGGCGGTGTTCAATCATTTGTAAGGATATCACTTTCGGACGAAAACTGTTTTCTGCTTTGTGAAGAGGAAAATAAAGCTATTGAGAAATGATAACTTAAGGAAACATGTATTAGAAGAACTTTGTGTGTTTTATCATAAAAAGACGTATTAGTTAGTAGTATGCAGAGTATTTAAAAACATTCCGTAGATGCGAGGGCCACAGCAAGATGAACAAAAAATTCAATGGTACTGGATTTGTAGGATCAACAGTTATTGAATCTCACCAAATTTACTTGAACATGTACGTCATTATTCTTTCTCACTCCAGCTAGGCAGCGCCCTTAATAGGTGCTAAGTTCACCGCCAGTATTTCTTAAGGGGTATGTAAAGGTACGATGTCAAGCGGACGGCTGGAATACTAAATCGTCAGTAAAATCTAAACTATTCATCAAAATTCGATGAGATTTTTTGCCGAGTATATATTTTATCAGCGGACGTATACTTTACTTTCTAGTAAAAAAAACTAAAAACTTAAACAAATAAGGGCTTGAAACCACAAAATCCACAAAATTGAAAAAAAATATTTTTTTTTATAATTTTTGATATGATAATATCTAGGCCACTATTATGACAGAATTTCAAAAAATACTCGCGTTTTGATTTGAAAATAATTTTACCATCCCAAAATTTCCGCTCGAGAGGTTTACTGACGTTAATATTATTTTCTATTGAAAATGCGATTATTTTTTAATTCGTTTACTATAGGGGCCAAGATATTTTAAAAATTATATAAATGACTGTTTTCCAATTTTATAGATTTTGTGGTTTGAAGCCTTTATTTTTACAATAACCTTTTTAGTTTATACTCGAAAATAAAGCATACTACCGCATAGTACTATATACATAAAAGTCCGCTGATAAAATTTCTACTCGGCAAAAAATTGTCATCGAATTTTAATGATTAGTCAGATTTTATTGACGATAGAATATTCCGGTCATCCGCACGACATCGTAAGCAATAGCTTTACTCAACCAAACCAACGAAAAAAAATTATAGAAATAATTTGCAGACATTTTGCCTCATCCTTTCGAGAATATCAATGTCGTAGTACTAAGTTGTCTAAACCCTGATCAATTGTTATTTTTTTTGTAATAGCACTTAAAGTAGGCTACGTATTTAGCGCCACAAATGCCTAGTGATATAACTATATATATTTTATGAAAGGTCACAATTCAATCTGCAAAGCGAACTATATATAGCCTAGTATAATAACGAGTTTAGATTTCCTCCTTTGAGTAAGCGAGGGAGAAGTGAGCTATTCAGATTTTCTTTTTCTGAGCAAGCTTCCCCCTTAACAACTCTGCTAACTACACATGTAGCCACGTAGAGAAACGTCAATGTTAAACAAATCCGGGGACCGACCCCGCCGGGAATCGAATACGAATCGCCTTTGTAAGAGGCGAATGGTCTGACCATTTGGCCACCAAGGCCCCCCGTAATAAACAAGAAAAGTTACATTTGTAAGAGAGGCTGTGTGTTAACAGCGGTAAAGTCATCTCACGCAACACAAGGGCTGAACGCTATGAATGTGACCATCATACTTCCCACGATGGATACCAGACGCCCAACATGTTAACGACTGTAATGACCTGTTACAAAATTAACAGGTTTCTATATGAGTTGACAGTTATTTGATAGCATTCAAATGGACGTATGACTTACTGTGACTGGTTCGTGCACAAGAGAAGGTTTGGAAGTCTAACAGCCTCATTAGCTTCTGTAAAATATTGAGATAAAGTAGTATTTTCGTGATGTTTTTGTCTAACACCAATTATATTTAGTTATTCCTAAATAAAAGAAAAAAGTTCTGATTTATACGTTAGTACATTAATTATTTATTGTTTATAACAAATCGGATAAAAATAATAGGACTATTTACTGGAAAGACGTCTCTGAATTTCAAAACCTGTGCACGGGTGTAAAGTTACAGTATACGAAACATTATAAGCCCATGAAGGACGATACTTGACTTTTCACGAGGTTATTTTGTACGGTATACACTGACTGCTTTGATATCGAAACATGTCACACGACATATACCTGTTCTCGAGTGCGAATTTCTAAACGCAGAATCTTGAGTAACAATTTTCAATTTTTCGAACTTATGGTCACATTTTGGTGCAAAACATTCACGAATTGATAAAAAAAAAACAGTATATTTGTTAAGTCCTCAGAACCTTATCAACAGTAATAAGTACATAAATATACTTTAAACAGGAAGTGTAAAAAGTAATCCATTAAAAAACGCATCGTTTGGACATAATTTTTGGCCTTATTTTAATTATCAGTTGTGGGCCTTCGTATATTATAAAATGGCGAATACTTGTAAAGAGTGCCAACTACGTAAATCGGAAACACTGTTTCTTTGTTAATCACACAATATGCACAATACATTTATAGCAGACGTCTTCGTGTATCTGCGCAAAATTTTAGCGAGTTTAATACCAATAATAAAAGGTTAGTTATTAAAAGTTTTCTATGCTTTCAGAATACTGTACCTTAAGTAATTGAAAAGCTAATTATATGGTTGGAAGTTAGACACCAGACATGTTGCTTTTATTACTGAATTTTTTCTCACTTTTATTTAAATCATTATAAATATGGGTGTTTTATTTGTATGTACATGAGATTCAGCTTATCATGTAATACGTTATGTACAGAATATTCTAGCAAGAAGTCATAGGCGTACGTGATTATTTTGTCAATGCGATATCGATACTTTAGATACGACGGTAAAAAACAAACGGGCAAATTAATAACTGTTCATTTGACAGGTTTCATACTTAATTAAATAATGTACACTGTAAACAGCTGTGTAAATAGCTGTAATGTTTCTACCGACATACGTGTAGTTATATGCTAGTTATTATTTTTTTTTTTGTAATTTTGCAATGCGTCGAAGTAAAAATACAACCTATATTTGTAAAATTACCAGTCTACTGTATCTCTATTTGCAAATCACGATTGTGTCAAATTACATACGTCGTTAGATAAAAATATATTACCGCTGCTGACGTAATTTTTCACCAACGACAGAAAAACTTTGCACTAAGTAAGTTTTATTATTATAGTTTTTATTTAGTTTTCCGGATTAAAATAATAAGCTCGTGACGTAAGGACAATATTACTAACACATTTTTCTGATTGCTACACAAGTGATATCATAGAGCAATTCCATAAAACATGGCATTTTTTACTTCGGGAATTGAATCTGCGTTCTTTAGAAAGAACTTTCTATTCAAAGTCTCTTAGTAATATCTGGTGGTATTTCTTGCTGCCAATGAATTATGCTGTATTTTACTTTACTGTTGTCATCTTGTTGTTATGTTTCAGAATATTCGCCAATTTTTCGTTAATAATTATTATTATTTTAATTTTTAATTTGGCTATCTCTTAAAAATTCAATTTATTGACTTTATCTTACTCCAATGACGTATCTTGAGCAACTACCACAATTCCCTGGCTGCTAGAATACAATCTGCACCAGCGACCGCATCTGAAATATATAAAATGGGCATTTAAACAATCAATGAACTTAACTATTTGTATGGAGTATGGTACATTACATTTTGGCAGTAGGAATATCTTTTATACTGTAACACGAAAATTCTCGGCAAACAATCACTACACATAGTATTCGTTATCCGTATGAATTTATCATTGACACATATATACATATACTTGCGTTTGTATGTCTGTACAAATAATACCGCATCAAATCAAGATATTTCTACTACATTTCAAAAGACAAATTATAATATAATCGCCAATGTTACTGACGCTGCACGTATCTTTCAAACACAAACTTAAATAATTTATTTGTAGGTTTAGGACGCTTTTAACATAATATTTGTAGGACTTATAGCTTAAGTTACAATATTCACTGAAAATGTTACATTTACAAATATATGATGAATATTAATCCCTAAACGATTTTTTACTCAATATGTAAAACAAATTTAGTTAAGCTACCATTGTCATTGCCGCTATAAAATTACGCTACACACTTATTACAATTACGGTACCATAAAATAGGGTATGTTGTAATTTGCATGTGTATTTTAGCATATAGAATTTTGTTTATTAAGATCTACATTATTTTTTAAGATAGTGTAGCCCAATTTCCCTTCTTGAATACTCTTATGTACAAACACTCATGCTGTAGGCCTATATGTATTTGAAAGTTACACATACAAAATATAAAACTACCCAGTAAATACATGCGTATTTTCGCAATTGTAAACTGCCAGTATCGGCCAATTATTATTATTAGTTAAGTTTAGGACACACTATTGATTTCGTGGCCACGAGGGTAACATTTTTACAGTTCTGTTATTATAATAATAATAGTTATTATTTTTACTATTTTTATTATTATTAGTAGTAGTAGTACTAGTAGTAATATTTTAACGTAACACACAACTGAAAAAAAATTCCAGACAAAAAAATAATTAAAAAGGCATCTACTGGGTTAAGTGAGAGGGTTAAATTTAGCAATACAATACAGTGCCAGACATTTGTGGCTTACTTATAATCACTGTTACCAACCTCTGCGTCATACACGTATCAACACTACACTTTCATGCCAGATAACATGCATGTACGCAAGTTTAGTAGTTAATGGCTCTAACTTAATCGTCCAAATAAAATACGTGTGTTTATATGTGTGTGAGTGTATATATATACATATATATATATATATATATATATATATATATATATATATATATATATACACATACACACACACACAAACTTGCATTTATACTTTACAAAAACAAGAAAAGAATTTTGCAAGTTATGTATTGACACACTTGTATATGTTGTAGTATATTTAAGAATGGCGGGAAATAGGCCGCTAGATAACAAAGTAATATATCAGACAGAAGTACAAGTACTTACAGTTGATACTTGTGCTTCTGTATGTTATATTACTTTGTATATGTTTTAAGTATGTTTCAAGAAAAAGTGTTGCTCTCAGTTAGTTGGAGTTCCGCAACTGTTACATTAAATGAATTCATCCAGTTTCAGTATATTTACATGAATTGGTCTGTCGGAAACTGTAAGTTTTCTCAAAATCTAACCAACCGTTATTTTGCCAACTATACCATTTTCCAGTAAAATGTGCATGCCTGTATTTACGGAGCAAAACTGTCTGAATAGTTGGATAATTAAATTATGTAACTTGAAATATTTTCAATAAGAAATACGTAATCCTTAATTAGGTTATTTGTTACTTATCAGAATGAACTTTCACACCCACACTTTGCCATTTATTTCAGCACGGAGGGAGTTACAAAGATTTCTGGAGCCTTCTGTTGTGTAATCTTGTAAGTCTTGTAGTATCCATGTAAGTTTTAAAATCGTCACAAATGAGAGTTTCTTTCGTTACATCAGCTCTTCCGAGCACTTCTTCTCGCAGGTTGCATTAAAGAACACGTGTTTCTTTGGTGGTTCCAGGAGCGTTAATGCAGCTCAACAGTAATCAAACAGTGGATATTCAATTCGAAAAATCTAAAGAATCCTTCTGGGTTGCCGATCTTCACGGTGTTGTTGACAAGGATGCAAGCTGAGGAATCTTAACTCCCGTTTATAGCTTGATTGCGTGTGCATATTTGTATCGCCTAGTAAGTAGCACTCTTATTTTATGTACTGCGTCGCATAACACTGAAATATTTTTATACAATTAGCCAAATCTGATTGTACAAAACAAGATTTAATGATAACGTAATGAAATAAAAAACCGACAATCCGTTTGAACGGGTATATAAACAAAAAAAAAACCTCAAACTCACCTATGCTTTATTTATTGAAGTGTATTGATTTGAGTATTTTGATTTAAATATTTTCTTGATTCACTTACTGAGTCACACTTTTACAAAAAAAACTTAAAACTGTAGGAAGAATTTGTTAAATGTTAGTACGAAGAACAAAAGAGGCTATTATTACATCTGCAAAATCTGAAGCATAACTACGCACAAACAAGTTACAGTCTACATTATGTTGAAAATGTTTTAACACAGCTCTCTATATAACTGGAAAAAATAATAAATCAATTAACTTGAAGTTACAAAATCGAATTTTCCAAAATATCATTAGCCTATATTTAGGGAATAAACACTTAATTCCAATCAGCGTAAAACATTAATGTCCAGTAAAGAATTCTTAAAAATTATTATTATTGCATAACAAGCTGAAATAAACACGGTAGCATGATTCAGTACAGCGAGACGTTTATACACGCGGAAAGATAATTTGACAGCTTTAGAAGTAAAAAAACACTAAACTGACTTTAGGAAATTTGGGAATCACCACTTGGCTTACATTCCCATAAGTTACTAACAATAGTGTAACCATAACGTTTAACATTTAAGTTTTTTAGTTTGCGGCTAACATGTTTTAACTGCATTCATAGTTAAGTGAACTGACACAGACTAATGCCAAAGGGGACAACCACGTCGTGGGTAAGGTACCATAATATAGCTCATACACCCACGAACCAATGGCATGTCTGTCCTACATGAATCTGCTAGGCTAATGAGAGAGTGTAATATCTGGACGCCAACGGACAGCATTGATCCTACAGCAAACCTGATACTTCATAGCGACGATGCACGACAAGAAAGTGTTAAATCCGAGCAAGTCGTTGACGAAGACGTGTATCACTCGCGGCACTGCAAGGAGGAAGCCACACACTATGATGTATCGTACCGGCGGGGCTGAGCGAGATCCTGGCCGGGCCGCTGGCTTCCTTCACCGGCGCGAGGTTCACGAGCGACTGGCGAGGCAAGCTGTAGCGAGACGCTGGCGGCGGCGGTGGCGGCGGCGGCGGGGTGCTGCTCGTCGCCTGAGCCTCGCACACGTCTGTAAGTACAGGCGGCAGTTCTGGGCGAGATGGCGCCCGTCCCGCCCCGCCCCACCTCCTCTGACGTCTCCTGCCACCCACTCGACTGCCGCACTCCGCCCCGCGGCCGTCTTCTGACAAAAGGTCGCAATGCCGAAATAATTTTTAGAATGCTGCTCCAAGCATCCCACCCTGTATTCGGCAAGTAATGTTGACCCACTTTGACTGTGCCACACTCTCTGCGGTTACAGTCAACCGGGGTTACTTACTGAAACACAAAATGTTTTATTTTTAGAATGTTTGAATAATAAATAAGTTATTACATGTAAGTAATATAAATAATGTATTAAAACCGTCCTTTAATTTTTTTCACCAAACGAACACATAAGTTGCACAAAGTCACTCTTAGCTGCTTACGTTATCTGACCAACCCCGACTGTCGCACCATTGCGCAACATTTCTACCGTTTACACTACGGGGAAAAACAAGAATTATCTCAAAATTAAAGCATTTTTTTAAACAAAATTTAATTGATTTTTTTATTTTTTTTTTATTTTTAAGAATTCCGGCTACGTTGAAGCACTTAATTCAAAGTTAGTATTAATGGAATACCTGTGCTAGTTAATCTTAACAGAAACGTCCAGAATATAATATTGATTAATTGCGAATGTGGTGCTTAGTTATATGTCGGAACCAATAATTATGCGTGTTAAGTAAGTTGCTATTGAGTGTAGCTGTTTAGGCCTACCAACCAAGCGAAAGCGCTCATCTACAAATGGCGTTTTATACATTTATGAGACTTTAGTTACTAGGCGCTTGTTTCCTACGAGTAAAGCTCTAATCATAAATCAGACATTTAAATAACGTCCTCCGGGCTAGACTGTTTGACTGAATGTCTTAAGGGCGTTCAAGTGGGGAAAAATTCATAATTTTATATTTGTATAAAATAGTGTTAGTTTTGTAGACATTACTTCAGAGAACATTAATATCTAACGGAAAAAAATTAGCTCATCTAGTTTTCCCGTAATGTCACTTCAAAGTCAAAATTTGCATATTTTTACTTCATACAAAACTTGAAAACCAGTAAATAT
>PNEQ01102842.1:0-22791 GCA_003012365.1 Medauroidea extradentata
TACTTACAAATGCTAACTTTAAAAATTTTTTTTGGGCTTATTTAATAACTGTGCTATTTTATGTATGTGTCTAAATGTGGTATGACAGTCATATTATGCGTAGAAAAATATAAAACCCGTCTACTTTATTTAACAACAACACAATTGCTCGTCAAAAACTTAAATAATTTCCCGACAGGTAGTCGACCGCGCCCTTAAGTTTCCTGCTTGTCGCTCCCTCGCTGATTAAGATCATGATCCATGATTTGTATTGCTTTCACAATGATTAATTTTTGTTCCGAAACGATAGCGGAGATCGAAAAACTGTTGTAGAGTTTTGTTAAAAAGTGTTTTGCTATATAATGTAATATTTTGTAGACAAAAAAATTGTAGATTTGACAAGTTAGTTCGTTAATGACAATTTTATTAATCGCACAATTAGCTGAAACAATTGTGTATTTCGTTTTGAAAAAAAAAATAGTTAACATAGTGGACGCTGTTTTAACGCAGCACAGTGCAACAGTTTCAATAGCTGCTCTGATTTAGGATAAAAAAAACTACCGCAAACGCATTAGAAATGAGAATCATGGACTAGAGGAAGCCACCCACCTCGGAGTCCTGGCGCGAGTAAGGTTCGGCTATACATGTAAATTGAAACGGTGATTTCAAAAACCACGTAAGTCCACTTTTACCAAAATTGTGCTAACACTACAAGTTGTTAAGAACTAACACGTCACTTCCTCTTTTGCTGCTGCAAGAGAGGCCAGCTGGTCACCCCCCCCCCCCCCCAATTTAATTTGGTTACTCTTCAGCTGCACTTTGTGTTTGACGACTAGCCTAATATCTTAGTTTCTTCCGTGCGTACTTATCGGTAATATTTATTTCGTTATTTTAGATTCTCCAAATACTTTGCACCAGTACTTATGTGTGAAAGAAATATAAAATAACTCATGTAATTAAACTCGCAGGATGTAAAAATGTTTTCTTATGACGTTTTGCACTAAAATAATCGCGAGGAAACGTTTACAAACTAGCGCTATGAAAAAGTCTTCGTTTTTATAAGGGAACCCCTTTTCCTTTCTGTGCATTTCTCTCTTCCTTACTGAATTGCTTACTGTCACTCAAAATAAAAAAATAAACTCTCACAGGGGAAGTCTGACATTTTACTAAGTTTGCAACCCTATCTCTTGATGTTGAAATTGCATGAGGGGTAGATGCAGTGATGACTTTGCCTAAGTTAGTTTTGGTTAAAATTTCTTGTATATGGCTGCGTGCATTAGCTCTTAATGTATTCAGTGGCGTACTTCAGGCGTGTAAGCAGAAATTTGGATAATTTATATTTCTCTATGTAGAACGTATTTTATTTTACTGTAACGCTATTTGTAGATGAACTCCACAGCACAAAAGCGCAGTAATTCATTAGACAACGTCCAGTTACCTTTCAGAAACAGTTTCCGCAAGTGTGCCAGCTGCGCCGTGACCAGCCACAAAGAGTTCTGACGCCTAAGTTGTGTATAAAATCGACAGTTAAGCAAAAAGTAAATGTTTACAAGCGGTTTTTTGATGAACGTACAGAGCTGAGCTAGCATAATGGCGTCCGAAGTACATATTACGGCGTATTCTTTTTCGCGTCCCCCCCCCCCCATCCAACCAACCCACGGAACCAAGCCCACCGTAGAGAGACTCGTTACACCTGACGGTTGAGAACAATGGCCGTTCGTTAGTTCTCGCTTGGCTTGCTGCGTGTACGTTTCATCTTTTATCTTTACTCGATGGATTTACATGCGTTCTTCTAGTCGAGGGTAACATGGAGTTAACCGGCACGATGTAAGCGACGACGCCTCCCCCCCCCCCTCTTTTTTCTTAAATGTAAAAAAGTCTGTTTCGTTTGGGTGTTTATTTTCTGTTCTTCGTCACAGCTACAAGAGAACGGCCTTGGAATTTATTCGTGAGAGGAATATTGCGTTCGTGACCATAATTAAGACTATTTGTTTCCATTATTTTGTTGTCAGCCTTTCTATAGGCGGGCATTGTTTTATTTTTATTTATTTATTTTTTTTTACCTTGTGTTGGAAACGCAATCTTCCCATCCTTCCTGACAGTTTCGTACTTATGTTTGCTAATTTACTGTATTAAGATTTGATTCAAAGTTATTCCACCTTGCGTACACTGCTTTTCTGATATGTTAGCGCAGACTCCACTTTGTAGTTGACTGTTGTCTGCCGTAGTATGAAACAGTTATGAAGGCCGGGAATGTGCTGGAGATTCTCCGGAAACTGCTTCTAATCGAACCTGGGCACTGCGTACAATTTTCTGTGAGTTATTCTGCCTCCGTGTTTACTACTTTAAATACGAAATCTGTTATGTAATTAAAAACTATGTAGTTTAAACATTTTATAACTCGCGGAACTTTAGGGGTCGCGGTGGTCGAGAGGTCAGAAATTTGCCTCACACCAAGGCGATCCGGGTTCGATTCCCGGCGGGGTCGGTCCCCGGATTTTTGCATGTTGGAATCGTGCCGGGCGATGCCGTTGGTCGGTGCGTTTTCTCGGGATGTTCCGTTTACCCCGCCATTTCATTCCGGCGCTGCTCCATACTCACCTCATGTGACCCCTTACCAGCGGTAAAGACCTCGATGCCAAGCGCTGACCAATCTCTCTCTCTCTCTCTCTCTCTCTCTCGAAACTTTTCTTCTGTAGCACCAACTACTAAGTTTTAAAAATTGATATAAGAGTTGGGACCTGCTCAGTTTAAAGTGAACCACGTATATATCAGGGGAGTGACGTGTAGTTTTCTCGACGATAGTTCACTTCTATAAGAGATACAGGGAAGACCTTACATTTTTATGACGTAGTATGTGGTAAGGTATCCGCTTTTACCTATTATAATATTTTGAACCAAGTTTATCGGAAAGGAAAAGGATCGTAAAAACGCAATTTTTGGCGTGAGAAGATAATCTTAAAATGGTTAGTGGAGAACCTGAAAAAAGTTATGTACACCCATGTACCATTCTTTGAATGCTATTCTTGGGTGGACGTCACTCGCAAACCTTCCGTAGATTTCGAATTAACTTACATCGGCCGAAGCTCTGCACATCGCTAGGTGGGTGGCCTGGAAAGGCAGCCATGTTTAAAATGTGTGACATAAAAAAACGCTGAAAACTGAAAACTCCAATTAAAATCTACACGTTTTTTTTAAAGCCAACACGGAAAAATACAAAACCGCAATATCCTACATAAAGATATTTGTTATCTTTATGAGAAAATTTTACCCAGAATGATGCATTTATTTGTTTATCATCAGCTACGCCGCAGTTAAATATAAGATATTTCGACGTCGGAGATTGTTCTTCAGAAGTTCCTTACTCGAGAGAAATTATTTCTGAGAAAGTTGGCAGAAACTGATGACTAGGATTGCTTTTTTTAATTTGCTTGACGAAACTATAATTACAAACGTACGTTTTTAACGCTGAATTATGATTCATGCCCTTTTAAACGGTTACATTGTGGAATTAACTCTTCTGTGTTTATAGTAGCATTTCACCTAAAGATACAAATTTGGGGGGGGGGGGTTAAAATTGCTCACTTTACCGTGAAAAGCCTATACCTACTAAGGAATCGTGCTCGTGTGGAAAGTAGTCTGTAACGAGACTGCCTTTAACTTGATCCACAACTTTGAACACAGGTGTAAAATTTACTTGGCCGGTCATGGTTTGGCGCAATGCAATAATGTAGCCTAGTATGTGTTAGGTGCTGAGTTTCCGAACACTCGCCATTTATACTAAAGACATGTGTGATGGAGGGAGCTGAGAACACGAGACTGAACACAACACACGCAGAGAGACGTGAGGGGACATACGTGGCTAGGTGCATGTGACAACGTGGGCGCGGGCAATCCTACTGATGGGCTCGACTTTGTGCCGCGAGCTAATTAACGCAAAGTGCCGCTAACCCCCCACCTGCCCCCATACATTGGCCAGGGGGTTGGGAGGGCGCGACGACACACTAGTGACCAATCTGCAGTGCCTGAGCTCACCGCCTGCCGATGTTTGTTCGTGTAATCGGATTCGCTAATTGGCTGACTGAACGGTCCGGTCTCGCGAATATGCCCGACGTCCGCCAGCGGGGGGTGAAAATGCGTTCCCTTGCATCCAACCCCCCCCCCTCTCCTGTACCGTACACACACGCTGAGAAACAAGAGGGGATTTACTTATTTGACCAATCTGCGTGCTTCGTGGGTGGGGCTAATCGTCAAGGGAAATAGCTCCTGGCTAGGACTTCAAAGGCGCCCAGCCGCTGTTAACAGGATTCTGTGGTGTTAATAGTTCCCATCAACAAATTAAATAGTCACCTCTCGAGCCCATCGGTGGTGTTCGTTTGGTTTCATTTTTTTCCTCTACGTCGCTTTGATGGATCACTTTTGTAATCGTTTTACGCGGAATTTGTTTGCGTGATAATTGCCTCTATGTAGGCTTCACTAATTTTCGTGTTCACTTTGCCACAGCAATCATCGCAAATTGAAAACATGGGCCAAATTTGATAGTCGTGCGGGAATCTGTCGACAGTTGCGGTAACTTTGTACGACTTGATATGTATGTTGCAACCATTCCATTAAGGAATTACAAACTATCTGGATGGATCGTACGTTAAATGTTATAGATACGAGCAGTTTTTATAAAACACGAAGAAAATTAATTTGATGTTTGGCTATTGGTTTTCTTAGAAAACAATTATGATGTATAAACACTATTATTGCTACAAAAAATGCGGAGTTTGCAAAGAAAACGATAGAGTTTTTGTATTGCAAGAAATAATAAGAAAAATGTTTTTATCAGTGCAGATAATTGAATCGACGTGGGTAACCTGGTATTACGTAACTGAAATACGCTTTTTCTTATGAGAATTGTATTTTATATTTAAAGCTAGCGTGTGCTCTTAATGCGCTGAAGTGTGTATGGGTGTATAGTTTCTCTCAGAGACAGGTTGTGAATGTTCGTGTAATACTTTAAGCGTATTTCAGACCTTTTCATGATACTGACAACTTTTTAATTATTCTATATCAATTGCAGGCCTTTTCTTTGAAGTTGTTTCCTTTGATAGTTTTTCTGGTCAGGAAAAAATGAGATTATTAATACATATTTCAATTACTTGTCGTGTGAAAGTTTTCGTTTGAAAACCGTGTACATTGAATTGGGTAGTTTTGTTATAACTGCACGATTTATGTCTGTTACACTGTGCAAACTAAAAAAATTTTTTGTAACCTTCCTTTTGAATAATTTACGTAGGGCACTTGGTGCGTCTCAGGACTAAGCCCCGTGTAGGCTACTAGAATGTATAATATATATGAAAAAAGGGGATGGCAGGGCATTGCCGGGAAGAAAGATCGGACAGTAATGACCGCGGTTGGGATTATAGCTTCCTGCACAAGCGTACCTGTATATTTATTTAAGCTGTTTTAATATCGAAGAGGGAGGGGGAGCAACCACTACCGACAAATTAAAAATAATAAGAAAATAAAACCAATAAAATCCTCCCAACTGAATGTTGCGTAACAACCCAGAAATTACCCAATTTTTAAAATAGAAATGTGCTTGAAACGGAAACGGCGAGTCCGCACAAATTGTGAAGACATATTTTCAAGCAAGGGACCTTGGATCTAAAATGTGATATCAGTGGTAAATTCTCGATGTAGTAATTTTGTAGGTAATTCTTTCAATTAATATTACTTTATTATAGGGGATAGTTGTTTAATACTGTTCCATTGACAAAGCTTGCCAAATCTAAAATGCATCTAAACTTGCCACTATTACAAATGTGATATCTACAGAAGCGACATCGTACACATGTGGGATAAAAATGTACACATCACATACATAGAAAGGAAAATACTAGCGAATAATTGTTTTGTATAATTTGTTTCTGTGGCAGTATTTGTTACAAGAGTTTACCTGACAGAATTATTTTTCGTACTGGAGTCGGACCGGAGCGGTAAAGACAAGCTAGACTCGCTCGTCGGATAAGCATGTATCAAGGCTTTCAGCTGGCTTTCGTCTTTCCGCTTTTGTCATTCGCCATGTTGCTAACGGCGACATTGTTATATTATGACGTGATAATAAAGGTGAGGGAATGCTGTGTATATGTGTGATTCACGAAACATCCCGCAACGGAATCCTCCCACTTAAAAATGACTGTGAAATGCCCGTTTTTACTTTGGCATCATTACGAAAGTAGGCATTAAAACTCATAAGACGAGACCTATCACCATTCTTATACGCAAGACTTTCGTGTCTGTGTAAAATCGATCCATCGCGTAGTTATATCTTAGATATTGATGCCCTAGCAGCAGTCTTTGTCAGTGTTGTTAGACGTACTATGTTCATGGTACTAGTACCATTATTTGACCTGGTGCATGTACTATGACGAGGCTGTCATGGTACGCAATTGTACCATAATCTGACTAGCTATTGGATTTCTGATTATTTTCATTGTAATGTATACTCGACGATTCATCGAAAGAAAAAAAAAAACTGATGTTTGCTGTAGTAATTTCAATCCATCTGACGAGATCACGAATTGGATGAAAGCTGCACTCCTATTTATTTTATTTCAATTCTGATAGTGAGTGATCATTGCGTCATTCTTTCAATGCCAAATATTCAAAATTTTGTGATTTTGAAAGTATTATCTATTTCCATTCGTACGTATTTAATACCAGTGGAAATTAAAAAAACTGTTTTGAAAAAAAAAAAAATTGATTTACAAAATGTATTGTTTTACATTTGTATGCCATGTTTTGAGTCAATGTACCATAATTTTGAATGCTTCGTACCATAACAGAGAACAGACGATCTTAACATCACTGGTTTTTGTGTCCGCATGTCCACATAACAGGTGGTTAACCTTTCCTTGTCCGAGGGCAGCGAACCTTGGACACGCTATCGTGTGAAGAAAAGTGTCTCCTGTGTAGTCAGCCTCTTATCGCCAGTCATTAGCGACATTATCGCCCACCGCGCCATGTCGCAGAACTACCAGTACGGTTCACTTACTCGTTATGTATACACCTTGTCTGCGCGAGTCGTAATCACTTTTACCGTGTTTCAAGTCATACAGTTTTGAGGTTGAGCTTAAGCTTACTGAGCGTGAAAAAAAAAAAATTCAAAGAGGACTTTCCAATGTTTCTCGCATAGGTCGTACTTTCATAAACATGTAAGTTAATAATATATTCATAACATGTTTGTATCTACGAAAAGAACACGCACTTAAAATGTGTCGCAAATTTAAAATGCATGATTTTAGAACCCCTCAAAATGGCTGAAAATTTTTTTTATACTGCCGTATGCGAGGAAATACCTAACGGATTCGAATAAAACAAAGGTGGAAACGTCCGTTGGACTTTTAAATGGTGCTTCCTACAAATAAAAGTGTGGTCACTGTTTGAAGTATCACGGGGAGAAAAAAAAAGAGTACTTGCATTCCATTCTAGTGACTTGCGCGTAGAGGTGATACGGCAGTACCAGTGGCACCCTTAGGGCTCCATAGATTTGAGACAGCACCCACTGGCCATTCGCTCGACTTCGACTTTTAGCTATGTAATCTGTGCTTATTAGTCGCACAGCAATTTTACGCCATCAAGTGGTATGGGATATGTATTGACCGACAAACAGAATTTTGATTTCGTAGGACCTACAAAGTGTTGCCTGCATCATTATATTAGCGTGTGTTCGGATGGCAAGGCGATACAACCCTCAGCACGCAATTCACCGCCGCCTAATCCGGATGTTCCGGTAATCCTCCCGACCACAGCCCGGAGTGCACTCTCTGGTCTAATTGTCGCCTACCCCTCCCCTCTTCCACCCCGCCGTCGCCTCGTACAGAAGCATCTCACCAGATGGAAACTGCCTCTAAGCTGCTTGCCCGTTGACAAGATCCTCGTAATGAGCTTACCTTGTCGCACCAAACCGCTGCCATGCCAACTCGAGCAACCCCCTCCCCGCTAACACTCCCTTAGAGCTGTCATCCCTATCCGCTTCAGGTAACCTCTTGAGAGATGGCGACTGACTACCTAGGTCGATGACATGACACCACACTGTAGCCATCTGCTCTAACCGATACCATATTGATCCGTACTAGCTTTGAATATATACACTGGCTAGCAGTCGCCAGCGTAGCTTATATTATTTCGAACACATTTTCGGGGAAGTTGGCAATTTCCCCGCTGCAATCGCTACCATCACTTGGCGAAATGGAAATAAATAATAAAAAAATAAGTGGTGGGCCAGAAGGACCGTCGTACTATTCAAACACCTGTTCCCGCCAGAAAAGAGAGAGAAATACAAAAGGAGCATTAGCAGACTATACCACGGTCGTAGAACAGGTCTGGACACTCGCCTATCTACCAATGTATTTTTCTTGACCCCCTTGTTGTTTGGCTTTAGTTCGTCAAGTTACCGAGAATGTTGTGTTTTACTGGCGCTTCAGTTAGGGCGGTCGGACTCAAATTCCGCCTACTTTTTTCCATTGTTAAATGTATAAAGTAAATAAAGATTGCTGGAGCCTTTTCTTAAATTTGTGAGCGAAGGGTATTTCATAAATTGATAAAAAAAGTTTTGATAAATTGTTTATCTTAGTGAAAAGGAATTGGGAGGAGTTTGAGTCCGACCGCCCTAACCGAAACGCCAATAAAACACAATATTCTCGGTAACTTGGTGAACTACAGCCAAACAACAAAGGGATCAAGTTTCCAGGCGAGTGTCCAGACCTGTTTTTCTATGGTCGTGGCCTATACTGAGGCCAAGCTGACTTTGTTTATTCTGGTTGCAATATGGCAAAGTGCAATTAGCTGTTCATGTAGGTGTATTGAGAAGTGAGGTTATGGTTGGCCAACCCACAGTCGCATTGTACACGTTGCTATGGCAACAAAATTTTTTTTCAGTTACCAATATTGCGGAGGGCTCCTTTCCCTTCCGTCTCAAGGCGTCATACCACTCCCCCTTCGGCATACGTTATGCTCCATATGTATGCTTATCTAATCTCTGGTTCCCGCGTATTATTAATTGCAGCTGTGGGTGGCAGTGCAGCTGTCTAACGTGCAAAATACAAACTAGGACTGCTTTACCCCAGCTCTCTGTAGCTGACAGTTCCTAAAGGTTGGTTCACAATTAAAAACACAAGCACAGAACATAACGTAACAGTAGACGCTGTGCACGACCAGACGCAATGTGCAAAATTAATTCACAATTTGATTCTTACTGTAATGTTTAGCCAATGGCATTTTTACGACGAATCTGAATATTCGTTTCTGTACAGAAGACAAATGAAGGCCATGAAAAATAACACGAGAACAATAATTTGTACTTAGCGTAGTCGTAATGTCAAATGACCAATGGCTTGGCTGAGAACAGTTAAACGGCTTTGCTGAACTGTTGAGGTTTGGAAGAATGGCTCATTGAGCACTCAAGGTAAAAGTTACCAATGACTAGAAATCAAAATTTTATGCAGCCCGGTGGTATTTTATTTATAATTCTTTGAATGGTTGAAAGAGAATAGTTTCGCTGAAATTTGTTTAGATGTACGGAAACTCTCCTCTGCGAAATGTTTTTTTTTTTTTTTTTTTTTTTTTTTTTGCTAGTCGGCAGTGATGAATCCTTTAAAGTATTTCTAGAAGAAACTACTTGTTTATCTGCAACAACACGTTTTAACTTTCTCTAGAAGCAAACCGAAAGCGCAGTGTGTGTACGCGTGCGTGTACGAAGAACTAGAAGCATAACACGGAGACATAAGTACCTTTTTTTTTTACAAGGAATTTATGATGTAAAATCTTAAATTGAAATGTTGAGACCGTATTTTGTGTCTCGTCAAGTTATTTTTCATTAAATAAAAACACTGGAGCTTTAATAACTTAAAAGCTGTTACCCAGGGAACGAAATGAACAATTTACGTCTGAACTAATTCTGCAGTGTGGTTAGGAGTTGTGAAATTTGAAGGAGATAAATTAGATCAACAGCTACAAAAATGCCATTGAAACGAAAATAATCTTGTGCAGAAAATTTTCCTGGAAATCATTTAGCATAAATGTTAAAATTTGTGCAAGTACGCATCATTTTAAGTCATATCTTCGCCGAAGTGTCAGTAGCCGTCATTGAATTGATAATTACTTTTCGGTTGTAAGCTAACATTATTATAGGCGGTTCGGAATAAAGCGAGTACTCAAAAGAGCCCTGCTGAATTTCTGTTTTCAGCCAATTCGTATCTTTCCGCGCGTAACGGCTAACGACGGGAAATGTCTAACCTCTCTGGACACGTCACTTGATGTTTGCGCGTCTACGATAAATTACGCAGTCGGTAGGAACCTATATAGTTTGATAAAAAAATTTATTAACTATATAGAACACAAATACGTCGAACTCATTTCATTTGCTTTAAGTAGTGTTGCATTTAAGTGAGAAAATACACGGAACTATATTCGGAAGTTCGCTGCCAACCGTACAACGAGTAAAGTAACTGTTAGTGATTTTTTTTCAAAGGTTAAATCTTTAGTGCTTACACTGTCCCGAATGACCTATAAAGAGTAGATACATCGATGTTTCAAAGAAATAACTACGAACTGAACACACGTATTTAATTGGAAATTATCGAGCACATTTCATGGTCAAAAGAAAGTGTAAAACACGAAATAGAAATTATACTTAAAAAAAACTATATTAAAGTTGGTAATTTTTTAAACCCTGTTAGGTTATTTTTTATTTTTAGCGAGTTTCCGTATTTCCTGACAGTGTGACTAACAACCACAGTGAATACATCCCATCGCTTGCTAAAGCTGGCATATATGGCCTTAATAAAATATGTATTAATGATTAAGTAACGGGTCTCTATTAGCTTTGGTTTTTCGAATATTAATTTTAATTACAAAAAAGAACGGTGGCATAAATTTGTTAAAACTATATTTACTATACACAGTATTTTTTTAATTAAATAAAAACATTTTAATGTTGTCGATGTTTTTAGAACAGACAGTTTGCCAAATAGGAGAGAGAGACAGAGAGAGAGCTGTATTATTTCGGCATCTATTAAACGGTGTTTATATCTGCTCTTGAAGATAGGATATTCACAAAAGTTGCGTAAATAGGAACTCATGCCCTTAAGAGGGCGTGGTACATAAGTCAACGCTAAACCCATTAATCTATAACTGTAGGTTTCTTGAAGCCAATTTGCGAAAATTAAGCAATAGCAACCCTAGACAATAGTTTTAGACAACGTTTTAAACAAAAGTGTTTCCAGTGTTACGAACTCCTGAGGCATGATCTCTGACGCCGGAACTTCGTGCATTTAACTGCGGCGCAAGAGATCACGCGTAATTCTGGATAAATATTTAGGCCTACTCATAAAGTTTGGCAAATACCATTATCTAGGATTGTAATTGAGTATTTTATCCGTATTGGCTTCGAAAAAAAAAAAGTAGAAATCTATACATGTTTTCAGCGTTAATTTATCTACCACGAACTTAAAGAGTTTGTGGTAGATAAACAAACGCTAAAAAACATAAGTTAAAAAAATTTTATAACAACAATCCTAGGTAATATTTTACCAACTTTATGAGGTAACATTTATCAAGAATGATGCTTTTGGTAAGCGTAGTATGTTGCGTCGCAAGTAAATATACGATATTTTGGCGCCAGAAATAGTTCAGAAGTATGTTAAACGAGAAAAATTTTTGTTCCGAAAGGTAGCAAAAACTATTGGCTACAATCGCTGTTTTTTCTTCCAAATTGACTTGGAGACACTTTACAGTTTTGAACTGGTGATTTTAGATTTGAATTATATACCATGTCCCTTTTAATAACTGTTAGGAGAATCTCTTGTGACTCATGGCGAATGATGCAGAGAGGTTGTCTCCCCTAATAGAGGTTGACTGTGGTTGATGTAGACTGCACAGTGTCTCGACCAGGCGGATCTTACTCGACCGTAATGAGTTCCGGCGGCGCCGCCAGTAATCCTGCAGCCTCCCGGCTATTCCCGCCAACAGATAGGCCAAGTTGTCACCTCTACGCCTGCGCGGACATAACTCAATTGGTCGCCGCGCGGGGAGGGTTAACGAGCGTCCGGCCAAGTTGCGACGTCAATTGTGCGCCCTCTACCTACCCTCTCCATCCTTCACCACCTTCCAGCAGCTCCTGGTCATCTCGCGGCGTCTCCCCCAAACCCCACTTCCCCTCCCTCAAGTTCGTGGCTGATTAAGGGCCGCCCGCCCCCGGATTTATATCCACTTAACCAGGGTGCTTCCTTCTCGCCCCGCGGCCCCGTCCTGATTTCCCGCGCGCGATACAGCTTCCCCACCAACCCCCTCACTATTTAACTCAGGCCCTTCCGCGCGTTCCGATACGCGTTAGCCAAGTTGTTCGGTTAAGTTATTCCACTCCTCCCATAAACCACTCGAGCTGGCTCTCGGTTGTGTGGTGGGACTAGAGCGCTTGCTCCTGACCGCCCTGAGGTGTGTTTGGATGTGCTCTAGTCTCCTGTAGTTTGCGTGCCCATGCAGGGTGTGATTCATGACATTACCGCTGTATATAGGAGGTGGACGGTATAGGTCGTCCCAGATAAACTGACCCATTTACAGATATAATTCAACATTAAAAGTAGTTACCTTACTCGTGCGGTTGGCAAGGAATTGTCGAATATTGTTCCGCGCATTTTGCTATTTTAATGAGGCAATATTTAAAATAAACCATAACCAGTTCGATATATATGTTTTGTACAATTAATAAAGTATTATTTATCGAACTATATGGGTTCCTACCTATTACACAATTTAACTTACACGCGCATCAGGTGTTTCCAGAGAGGTTAGACATTTCCCGTTGTTAGCTGTTACGAGCTGAAAGATTCGAATTGACTGAAATTAGACACCTTTCAGGGCTTTTTGAGTGCTCACTTTATCCGGAACCGGCTATACCTTGAATTTTTGATATGTGTGTGTGTGTGTGTGGGGGGGGGGGGGGCAGACGGCGCCGGCTTAGGGAGGGCCGGAAATTTTTGCAAGATACGTTTATTACTGTTGGGTTGATTGGACTGATGTAAAAATGGGTGGGAAAAGAGGGAGGGGAGGAGCAAATTTTGTCCCGGGCGAAGTAAAACCGAGATCCGTCCCTGCTTGAATTAACTCACGCTATACCTTGGTTGCCGTACCCAACCCCCTTCCCCTTTGTTTCAATACAAAAATTAACGTTGATTTTCCAGTATTCCTGTTTTGTAACATCGATCTTCTAACGAAATTAATTAGTCCTTTGTCTCGACTTCAATTCGGATAAAACCAGTGCAGGTCTTTGCCAGTCGACCCATTTGGTAACTGTGACGTTCTGTTTTAAATCTGTGTAGCGATTTTTTTTTTTTTTTTATAAATTAGTCTAAACGAATACTGATTTTCCTTTTCTCGCATTGTATCCTTAAATTAAAAAAGCGTGGGCATTTTACAAATGAAGATGAAGTTGGTAATTATGGATCACAAAATTGAGTGATTCGTGAATCTTGGCGAACATCGAGTGTTGTGAGCTCTAGAAACGATAATCGACGGTAGCTGTAAACGCCTCTCGTTTCCGTTATTTTTTTTGTAACCGGAGGCGTTCTGCGGCCGCTGCACTGTTTCCCAGCAATTAGCAGAGCAGAATAACCCGCCCTCTTTTTTACTCGCGTGCGAATTGGGTGTCGAGGGAGATGAGAAGTGAAGTCATAAAGTGGAAGACGTGGATGAAAAGGAAAATGGCATGCTTTGCTTACATTCCTCTTCCTCGTTTGCGCCGTTTGTCGGCCGCGAGACGACAAGAAAAGGAGCGGCTCGGAGAATGGAGAGGGGGAAGTCGTCACTTTGCCCAACCCCCCTTTCTCATTGGAGCCTTCCTTCCCACAGGACCCTTTTCAACGCAGTTGTAACGAAATCAGTGTTGGAACAGCAATTAATTATATTTGTCTGCGTGGAGGACGTAATGTGTGTGCTGCTGATGGTGCCCGTCGCCTTCCCCTCTCCCTCGTCAAAGCCTGAACGTAGCTTCCCCATCTACATACATGACGACTTTTGCCTTAGGGGGGGGGGGCGGTTTGCAGACCTCCTGCCTACGTCCCTTGTAATAATTCCCCGTAATGGACATCGTGGCGAGTCTGTCGCGCCGTTTGACTGGGTTTAATCGCGACTCGTTGGGCCGCAATCACATGGGTGTGGATGAGTGGCGTCTCTTTGGGTTTCCTATTTCTGCTGTTGCCGTGCTCGTAGCATGAATAGAGATGATGGCTAGAGACGGTGGGAAATCGCGAGAATGTTTTCTGCCAGCGTATTCTGCACATCAGTGTAGCGTCCCGCGTCATGTATTATTGGTAGAGACATGCAAAATTCGCGTTATAATTTGATAACATGCTAAACTTCACTTTCCTATACATAACGGAGCATAATCTGCGATTCAATTGGCCACGAACTTTTTTGTGTTGTCATTTACGTGTGTTACGTATTTGCAGAGATTGGACTATCTACCGTGTAAGCATTCTCCGCGGCAAGTCACGACAATATCGGCCAGCGGGAGACGTCGAACGAGCCTATAGTCACTTGGAGTCTAGTCAGCTGTCAGAAAATAACGCGAATTTTACATGTCTCTAATTATTGGCCGATAGTTATATATAGGGACATGCAAAATTCGCGTTATTTTCTGACAGCTGACTAGACTTCAAGTAACTGTAGGCTATTTCGACGTCTCCCGCTGGCTGATATTGTCGTGACTTGCCGTGGAGAATGCTTACACGATAGAGAAGCCAATATCTGTAAAGACGTGACACACGTAAATGACAACACATAAAAGTTCGTGGCCAATTTAATCGCAGTTTATGCTCTGTTTTGTATAGGAAAGTGAAGTTTAGTCTGCTACCAAATGATAACGCGAATTTTGCATGTCTCTAGTTATATAGCACAGTCTAGTTGTTTACAGACGAGTCACAGACGTACAGTAGTAGTGCACCATGGTTATCATTGGTCCAGTCAAATAAGGACTCGCCAGTAACGAAATAAGTCAGAAATGAACACATTACATTGAAGCCTAGCAAACGGTCAACTTTTCCCGCGATAAATCACCTTATCTAATGATGGTATATCGCGAAAATGTTATGTGCTAACCCTTGAAAACTCTGTAGTTAATTGCAATACATATGACTGGGTGATGCACGTCTACCACACAGTAGCTGTCTGCAGACCAATAACAATCATAAAAATACAATAGCGGGATTATTATTGGCTCAGTCAAATAGGACAACTCCACGTGCAAGCGGAAGCCAATAATCTTCTGGTAAACTGAACGTGCGTTGAAACCCAGTGAACAGTCAAGTTTTCCCGTCATAAACCATCATCTCTAAGCATGAAGTTTTGGTGTGTGCCAGTGACGTCGGCTATCATGGATACCAGTATTGGTTGATAGTTACAATTGTGACTTGACAGACAACAAACTACATGCTCGACGTGCAGAAATTTAGTATATTCATTCTGAAATGTTTTTTAAGATGAGATATTGCACGCGCAATGGAATATAGATGACCTGTCTGCAGTTACTTTTCGTGAATAGAGTACATAGAATTCAGTATTATGTTTATAGCTTAAGTAGTATAATTTATTGCAATTTCTACACCTTTTCTGTATTTCGAAGAATCCAATACAACTCTTGATACTAAGAAATTTAAAGAAATTAAAAAAAATTAAATTAAATGATGTAGGCCTCCGTTGTGGTCGGCGCATTTCAACTATATGGGAAAATACAACTCAGGACATTTCCCATTTTTCGCAAAAAATACCAAACGGAAAAGGTAGCTGCTAAATGTTACTAAAATAATACGAAACACGCTGTAGAAATGTGTAGCTGGATACGTTCGAGGAAAAAGTTAAAGTGTCTGCGTGGCCGTTGTTAAGGGTGATTGATCCCTGTCAGATTGGTTTTACGGTTTTTCTTATAAATCAGGTAAGTCACATTTTTTTACTTTTTTCATGCTGACAAGGCATAATTTCACTTTTTGGAATCCATATGGCATTGTTTCTGTTAATGTTGCGGCCTCTGTAGTCGCTCCTGTAAAGAGAGCAATTTTTCCTTTTCAGCTGTTTCCCGTTACAAAATAATGAATATATTATGGTTCCAGCAATTACAGAAAATCGATTAAGTTTGTATTAATGCATTGTCGTGACAAAAATTTTGATACCTTAACTGGAACAGAAGTTATCGAGAAGAAACAGATAAATCCAAGATGGTATGGATCAGTACCCTTTAACGGCCGTGTGTTTGACGCCGGTAGCGGTGTTGAAGCTGTAACGAACGTCGGTCAGGCGGGAGCTTTGTCTTTCCAATTATCACCGGATAACGCCCGCACAGCAGCCTTCTTTCGTCTGCCCACTCGTCGACTCGCTAACAGGCCTGGGGGAAAGCCGGCGAGGAACTGGAACACAGGCAAAAATTGCACAAACGAACTTTGCGACTGTACCAGCTTGTATTGCCAACAGCAAGACAAATTCCCGGCCGGAATAAAAATCACATTAAAAACTATACCTCTGTGCTCATTTTAGGAAATATTTTAGTTTATGGAACTTTAAATAACTTACCCAAAAGGCAATGTTTAGACTATCATAGAAACCATCGCTGACATATAGCAGAGTTCATTTAAGAATTACATTTGAAAGAAGCATAATTTAAAAACCTTAACATGTTTCCTCAATAAATTCAGTATATTTGTTGCTAACAAACTGGGATTCAAAACTATAATATATGAAAACTAAGTTGGCAGCATTTGTCGTGGCCACGTTTCCTGGTTCTTCCCCACCTCATATTTCCCCCCTCGTTCTTCAGCCGGCTTGATATTTTTAACTCTTAAAAATTCAAGAAGCTGTACTGCTTATTCGTTATTATTTTCTGTGTGAATAATTTTGGTATTATGTCCTTGAAAACTATGTTCACATTCACATTAGAAATTCATTTTTTCTTATTATTTTTATCGGAATTGGCCAGACAAAGAAATATAAAAATCCGTCGCTTTATATAGCTTAATGACGACTTTGAAAGCAAGTTGATAGTTCAGTGCAATACAGCAAGAACTCGCGAAGACTGTCGTACACGAGACTCGGGGAAAGTTCAGCTTACGCACGGGGTGAAAAGGGACAAGGGCCGGGGTATGAGCTAGGAGATAGAAAAGAAGGGTTGGGGAGTGTTCTAACAGAGGAAGGGGCCTAACTCTGTTTCTGAACATCCTCTTTGTCCCGAGCGAATGCGTTATAGAGGTGAGCACGCGGCGCCCATTGTGTGTAACCGACGGTTTAAATCAGTTTCCGCCAATCACTTCCCCTCTTCTCCCTCTTCCCCCGCCTATACTTGGACCGTCTTTTGCGTCATCCCAACGCCCCGACCCACACGTACACACCTGACAAACTTCATTTGCCCTCAAAGTAATGCGATTTCGCGACAGCTTTTCGAGTCCGGAGGTAGGGAAAAAAATTGGCGCCGGTGGATACAGATCTCTTCCGGCGGAAAATCGAGTTTGTGGAACTGAAATGAAATCCTTTTTGATTGCAGGCCGCTCTTCCGTTCCTCTTCCTCCTTCCCACTTCTGCCGTATCTATTCCGGCGTTTATGCCCTTTGACTGCCTTTCGCTACACCATTCACGTTATCTCTCTCCCTCTTTGTCTCCTGTCCCACGAGGTCTTTTGCGAACTTTGATTTTATTTTTTTATCATGTTTCCTCTCCCCGCTCTGACTTGTCGAGTCACTCGGCGCGCAGCCAAACCTCGATAAAAATCTCCCGTCATTTTCTCCCATCTTTAGATATTCCGCGACTCGCACGGGCGTCTATGAAGTGTGTGAAGACCTGCGCGGGTGACATGCTTGATTGCCCAATTTTCTCGTTTGCTCGCACCTTAAAACTCTCTTCTCTGACTCCGTAGAGCTTGCCATGCGAGTTAGTCTGTTCTGTGGTGCGTGCGCATTTCCTATCGATCCATCAAGTTCGCGCCTTCGCAAGCTTCTTGTGATAAATCAAATCGATCCCAGCGAAGTTAACGTCACTTCAGAGTTGAGAATCTGCTTGCAACTGTGAAGGATCAGTTTGCTTTGATAGTTTCTTCTTCGCTCGACGAGATTGACTTTTTCTTTTCCGTTTACTTTCACAGTTTTACTTTGCAAATATGAACGTGTCTCGAAAGAACTGTTTATTCGTTCGTAGGACTTTTCTCTAGACGTAGTAAGTACACGTCAGTTCTAAATTATTTTCGTCCAACATAATGTTCAATTTAAATCAGTGTTAAAATCAGTTTGTTTAAAAAGTTTTCATTTTTACACAGGTTATTGAAGAAATGTATTGGCTACAGATTCCTGGCGTATCAGATGACGAAACTAGTACGTGTATTTAATATAAATAATTTACGTAAATAAGGATATGTTGTATACCTGCTAATAAGACAGCTTACCCTAATATTGTACTAATTTCCCATGTAAAGGCAGCAGACACCAGCAAATGTGTTCTTTTCCCTGTTTTAATCCATTTAGGTATGCGTTCCAAGCACATTCGAGCGAGTATTGTAGCCAGTTGTGGCTAACTGGGTATAATGGTTTGGTAGATACTACTTACGGGTGTTCAAGTACGATAAAATCATAATTTTTTATTTCTATGAAATATTATTAGTTTTGTAGACGATACTTGTGAGTACATTTTACTCTTACGAAACAATTTTAGCTCTCATAGTTTTCTCATAACGGGATGTCAAAGTCAAAATTTGCTTCTTAACGCTGCCATGCAAATAGTGAAAACTAACTGACCTACTTAAACAAAATAATTCTCCGTGAACTTAAATCCCAAGAGATCTACAATAAAACATTAAAAAAGGACAACGTAATACTATGGATTTTTAAAAAAAAATCGCAGAAGTACAGAAAAAAAGAAGCAAATTCGCCTTTTTTAAAAAAATAAGTTATAAAAATATTTCGCGGGATTTTTTAAAATGTTTTATTACGTAGCTCATTGTATGTTATTTCACTGTGAATTATTTCACTACGTAAGTCAGCTGGTTTGCACTATTCGCATGGCAGCAGAACATGCACATTCTAACACTATTTCATATAAATATAAAATTATGAATTTATCGTACTTGAACACCCTTAATGTACACGAGTGTCATTTAACCCATCACAATACCGGCGGAAAGGAAAAGAAAAAACTACACAATTTCAGGGGTTCTGACGTTTCGGCTCTTCGCATATAAATGTGAGCTGATATATTTGGCATTATTTTTCTACAAATTTTATTTCGGATTGTGTAGTACAATAAGTAAGTTATGACCAACTGGCATTATTTTTTTCCTTTGTAATTTTGGTACGTATACAATTTTATTATTCCTAATTACAATGTCATATAAAATCATAAAACATTCTGCTTCATGTAACACACGGACAATAAGTGAATAGCAGAAATTTGAGTAGACTGGTTCTTAAATGGTTTGTCATTTCATTCTGTGGCGTGAGGTTTGTTGATCAAAACGTCCAACCCTAGAAACAATTAAGGAAGAAAATTTTTTTCACCTGAAGGCCGCTCTCGAGTAATAACTATATTATATTTGTGCCGATGGCATTGCTAATTTCGTGGACGTAACAAGTGACTATATTTCTTCCAGAAGTTGCTTGTGGTTTTTTGTTCATTGGAAAAATTTTTACTCGTATCTTTTTTACTATTAGATCGTGGTCGAAGTTGAGATTTGCATATTACGAAGACTTCATGGAATAAAATAATCTACAGTTCTATTACAGATTTAATAAGAATTTATAAAGCCACACAAAGAAATATTTTTGTGTTATTTATAATGTGTAAATTTGCAAGTGTGTTATTCACAAATTTAGAATTAATTTCGGAAATATTTCATTTTTAAGATGTTCTCGTTAATAAGCAGACATTATTTATTGTCGGAGAAGTTTGTTTCAAACAATGAAGGTTGATGTCTCTTGGCGACCAGAGACGGTTATATTAACTCATGAGGTTAGTTTGGGTAGGGCAGTATTTAAGCTTGTGGCGTTCAAAAAACAACCGCAGTAGAGTTTTAAAGCGTCCAGCAAGTATAGTGTCATGAAAGAATTATATTTTTTGACAGTTGTGTTAGTATTTATTTTTAAAGCAGTTTCCATGTAAAAACTGTTGTTGCCTCTGCCTCATTTGGTTTGAGCAAAAGCGCACTCGGCTGACTGTCTAATTGTGCAGTAGATCGGTTAATAATTGTTAGTTTTTGACAGTTGTGAAGATTACCATGTGTACACAGAGTTACAGAGAAATACTTTTCATGTTTATATACTGCACAGTTTGCCAATCAACTTTGTTTGGATATCACAGGTGATAAAGGAACACATTGCTTTCTCCATTGAAACTGTTGTAAAAAGGATGCCAACACAACTATCAGAAAATGGAATTCTTTCATGATACAGACTATAGGTCACGGGACACTGCACTACTTTGTCACAACCGGGTGATCGAGCAGACTGAACAAGTCTACCTAACCCCGACAGGGTACTAGATATAACCTCTTCAGGTGAGCAGGGTGGATGGCCGGTTGTAGCACGCCTGGTTCGCCACGATGCTGTCTTCCGTCGAGAGTGACGGGCCCTTGTCGATATGATCGCAGGCCGACCCAGATTATCGCTCGTGCCGTCCAAGTTTATAATGAAGGGCGCTGTCTCTCAACTCCGCGTCAGGACGCTAGCGTCTCTCCCCCCTCCCCCAAGGTCCTATATCTCCTCCCCGTGAGACGACCCAGGGGAAGGGGGAGGGGGGCAGGTCGCCGATGACTTGTGACCTCTCGGAGAGGAAACTTTCTTTCCTAATCCCTTTTCGGCTGAGGAGAGATGCTAGCTCAGATGGCAACGGGGGTTCGATTGGGGGAAGGGGGAGTAACTACTGGGACGGAAATTACTTTTCTCGTAGGAGGCAAGCAGAATTTTCTCTTTCCAGGGAGTGGGGTGTTGGGAGGGGAGTAAGACCTCAAGTTCGATGGCACGACTGTTTTTTTTTGTTTGGAAACCATGCGTGATTAGATATCTGGAGAGTGCGTCGGCTCGCTGTGGGCAAGTCGATATTGTTTGTGATCATACAGTGGACGCAGTTCTTCATCTGCAGTTGACATCTTGGAATTTTTTATTCTGTTGAGCCATAGCCAACAATCATATGCGGGTAGAACTATCGGGACAACACATTAAGGGTGTTCATGTGGCAAAAATTCATAATTTTTATGTACATTATATATATATATAGTGTTCGTTTTACTGGCGTTACTTGTGACTACGTTTTCCACCTGTAAACACTTTTTATATGTCATTGTTTTCCCATAAGCGACATGACTGTCAGAATTTGCTAGTTACAGGGACATAGGAACAGGAAAAACCAAAGTGACTTACTCGAATGAAACATTTATACTGAAATTACTTACTATGGGTAGAGACACTGGTAAATCGCGGGAAAAGTTGATTGTTTGCTAGGCTCCAACATGCTATGTATAACACTGAAGGTTTTGCATCTATATTGGCTATCGTATATATGAAGCACTGTGTCCCTCTTCAACAGACCCAATTAGAACTGTACAGTTTTAACACAGAATGTGTGTGATTTGCCAGAAAACTGCTCACACGTGTCACGATTGAGATACTACAGTTTATTGGAGTCTTTGTTAAATATTTTCGCGATTTTCCAGTGTCTCTAACTATGGGACATATGTTAAAGTATTTAAAAACGTACAGCAAAGTCATTTTCTATTTTTTAATTGCTATAAATGCAGTAAATTTTTATCATTTTCAAATTTATTTTAAAATACGAAGGAATTTCATTGTATTTTTAACCATATGGCTAATAGCTAAAAAAATTACAAGTGAAAATTTAGTCACAAGTAACTACTAAATAAGAACAAATGTGTAAATATAAAATTATGCATTTTTGCCACATGAACTACTTTAATGTGCCTCCCTACCGCTGCTTGAAATTTATCTTGAATTTTTTCCCCACGAAATTGCTCTGCATGCATTACATTTGTGTAACTACTAAAACAACAAATAATAATAAAAAAAAACTATGTTAATAGACGTTTGAAATTTCAGCACGCTTATAAGAAACGTGATTTTTAGGTCACAAAAAAAATGAACGGCTTTTATCAGGGAAAGTATTGGATTCGAAACGTACGAAGATAATCATGCGTTAGACTTTTCAACACCATATTTCCCACAAATACAATCATATGTTAACTGCTTGAAGTTCCATAGCAAAAAAAGTATGATAGAGACGGTGGAAAATCGCGAGAATGTTGTCTGCCAGCGTATTCTGCAAATCAGTGTAGCGTCCTGCGTCATATATTATTGGTCGGCGGTTATGTTACACGGTCTAGCTGTTTACAGACGAATCACAGACGTCCAGTCGTAGCGCACAAGAATTACCATTGGCCCAGTCAAATAGGGACTCGCCAGTAACGAAATAAAAGCGTCGGAAATGAATACATTACGTTGAAGCCTAGCAAACAGTCAACTTTTCCCGCGATAAATCACCTTCTCTAATGATAGTGAAGCACTGCATTATAGTCGAGTGGCTTGCGGTTTGATACATTGACGCGGCAATACTCAGCGGCTGTCTTGGCGCTCTGTCGATTTTCTGCCACACACATGACCTGACAAGATCTACGCGCGTTGTGCCGGTCTTGGTAATGATTAGAGATGATGTTTAGAGCCCGGTAATTTTCGCGAAAAGAATTTTGCAGCACTTCGTTTCAGTGCCTTACGTGAGCACCTGCATCTA
>PNEQ01102842.1:38574-58551 GCA_003012365.1 Medauroidea extradentata
TTTGCGGTAATTTCTGTAATCATCATCCTGAAGCAAAAATTAATTGTTTATCTCGACGGGTTCGATAGATATCGAGGATTTATCTAAAACAAGTTCAAGGTCTTTTCACCACTTAAGAGAGTAAATTTCGAAAAACCCTTGAATCACGTTTTAGAATACTTTATTGGTATCTCGTGGACGTAAAAAACACAACATTAGCCCGCTGGGTTTAAGATATATAGACGATTAATTGAAAACGCTTTTCACCACTTTTTACCCCTTTTCACGTCCTTAGGTGGCGAATTCCGAAAATTCCTGAAATCGCTTTTTAGGTATTTGAGTAAGCATCAATCCTAAACAAAAATCACGTCTCTATATAAAAACTATGGGATCGATATATATCGAATGTGAGTCGAAATCTCATATTACCCCATTTTTAACCAGTTTAGGGTTAAATTCGGAAAATATATTTTAAATGGTACTTGGGATATTTACAAAAGCACCAATTTAAAGCAAAGAGCACTTCGATATCTCGATTGATTCGATAGATATGGAATGATAATCGAAAACACATTTCACGTATTTTCACCCCTTTAAATAAAGAATTTCGAAACGATTTAGAGTCCTGCCATAGACATTTGTAAAAGTAACCAATTAAAGTTAAAATCACGACGATAGCCAATTGTGTTTCAAAGATGAAGACGATTAATTAAAAACACATTTTGCCCCTTTTTACTGCCTGAGGGTCGAATTTCAAAAAAACCTAAAAGTACTTTTTGGGTATTTACGTAAGCAATATTTTGAAGTGCATAATAACTCTCTATTTCGAAGGGTTCGATAGATATCGATAGTTTATTGGAAACACATTTAAGGTCTTTTCAGCCCCTTAAATGTCGAACTTCGAAAAATCCTTAAATTGGCTAATATGCATTTTTACAAGTGTCCTATTAAAGTAAAAATCACGATGATAGGCCGTCGGGTTCGAGCTCTATCGACGTTTCTTCGGAAACACATTTCACCCCTTTTCACCCCCTTAGAGGTCGAATTTCAAAAAATTCCTTCTTAGTGCTCGCATACGACCTGAAGGGAACCCCCACAAAAAATTTCACGATTCTAGGTCCAGTGGTTTGGGCTGCAGTTTGATATGTCAGTCAGTCAGTCAGTCAGTCAATCAGTCACCTTTCATTTTTATATATATATAGAAGATGAACAGCTAGCGACATGCCAACAACAATGTTTTAGCCAACAATACATATTATAATAGTCATTGAAAGACGTAAGTAGCAAAAGTAACTACGTATGTAGGACAATTTAAATATGTTATAATTATTCAGGAACTTACCTTAGGAGTTCTATGACCCAGAAGCGACTGAACTCCTTAATGTTATGCCATGTGCATGAAGACCATTTGGACAAATTGAACATGAAATCAATGTGCATTGAATTTATAAAAAAGAGTGACAAAAGGAAAAACGTGTTTGGTAAAATGGAAACTTAAAATTGTTTTTCTGGAATGTTTGTTGTGTACGAACAATTTTTTATATATTAACTTAATTCAACTGTTATTATTTTTTTCTGTTGATGTATGTATGTTGCAATTGCAGTTTTTTGTAATTAAAAATGTTCTTTGACATTTGAGATCACTGAAATAATGTTTGAGTCTATATGGTTATATAATCCAACAGATAATTGTTGCTTATAGTTTTGGAATATTGCAGCTGGCAAGAAAAAAAACGACATGTCTGCACCTGAATATATGTCGAGCTTTTATTAATTAACTGAATTATGAATAACTAACCATTATTTCATCAAACTCTTGTTTTTTTATTTTTATTTTTTTATCTGCACAAAAATTACAAGGCAGCCACAGTCCGAGTTGTGTGATAACTGTGAGATATCAGTGAGATGACTCCATGAAGTTATGAAGTATATTGGTAAGTACTGACATGTAACATGGTGAATACCATGACTCACACTTGTAAGTACGTCATTCTCACATTCATACAAGATATGCAACAATAAGTCACAAACGAGGAAGGATATAAAGCGCCAAATTTTATTAAGATTTACTTATAACGTAGTTTACTAAGACAAAAAATATATATTTAAAAACATTGAAATTTCTATCGTATCTATATTTAATAGTTTAGTTCAGACCTTGTTCAAATAGCACCATTTTGCATCTAAAAACCAAAATTTTTCCAAGGAAGCATGGAATCGAAAATAAAATACTAAAACTAGGAGGCTTTCAAAGCAGAAGAAATAATAATTCGTGGACATCAGAGCGCGAAGGAAGGAAAAGACAACATTGAGAGAAGATGACGGAGTACTGGAAAAAACAGTAAACAACGAAGAAAGAAGAGGAATTGAAGTTGTTACGAGACCCTAGTTGGTCAATACGAAGATATAATGATGAAAGTGAAGATTTTGAAACTGAGAATCTTCTGTTTTTATACACTTACATGTAAAATTAAATCCTCTGCTTTAAATAATGTGTAGGCCCTACGTGGGTTTGTGCGTGCACAGATATGTATATTATATCGTATTTATTCATCATTCTTTTAACAACATTAAATGCTGTTATATCATTAGTCGTTTACAAACGCAAGTAATAAATTGAATAAAATATTACATTAAATACAATCAAAATAAAAATTACAAATAAAAATAATTATTCTAAAATACATATACTAAACAAGACTATACTAAGCACACTGACATAAACAGTCAAGTTCGAGAAAAAAAAAAACAACTGAAAGAATTTTTTTACACTAAAACAAAATGTACTGACTTACTTTATTTACCTTGCTAACTTACATAAAGTAGTGATGATACTCATATACGTAGGTATATGTACATTATAAAAGCATTTGAAAATTTTCGCTACGCAATGTTTTCTACGGTGTCACGTGAGAATATCCTTCATAGTTCATCTTATTTTGTAGTAAGTATTCCGACGCACTCACTGTAGAAAGAGTTTTCAGGAGGAAATCAAACGGCTGTTTTTTTTTTTTTTTTTCATTAATTATTTCTTAGTGTAACTATTAATATGAATGTGGAGTAGGGTTTGTCTTATTAATAATCTTTACGTCTCTTGATATTTGCATTGTTGTTGCTCCATTATTTTTTTATTATGCTAAGTTTCCAGAACAATTTAGTTCTAATGTGGGTTTTTAAGAGTACGAATCCTTTTCCTTCCGTTCTGATATTAGTTGAATTTTTTATACAAAAAATTAGCATTACGTTCCAAAATAACGGAATGATTGAATTATGCAATGTTTGGATATGAAATATAGCTAGGGATCATGCATGTACAAAACTCAACAAAAATAAACAAGCCATGGTAGCCTGTGAAGACGAAGATAACAACTCACTGAAAATGTTATAATGGCGCCTCCTAACAGAAATTTCTACTTTTTCTTATGAATCCATGCTTGCGAAACACTATTGGTGTGAGCATTGTGAAACTGTCTCGTTGTTTTCGAAGATGCGTAATTGTTTAATTCTACGCCGAAAAATAAATCGGTTTAATTTAACAGCTAGAAACGCCTACAATGATGATGTTACATCGATGTTAAATAATTACCAAATATATTTCTCACGGTTGGGAACTAGGAAACCTCGCAAAACAGTATGAGAACGCGATAGACTTCAGTCCTGAGACAACTACTTGGATCACAGATTATAAGAAACACCTTGCAGAAAACTGAGTATATAATAAGTTGGCAAGAAAACAACTACCCAATAATTTGTTTCCTGGCTAGATAGGCTGTGTTTGTGTGTGAGAGGCAGGAGTCTCTATAGGCTGTTCACTGTAAACTGAACACTCAGCAGAACTTGTAATTAATTAAAAATATGTTTCATTGGGCCAATATATGTTAACTACTGAGAGTGTTGAAACATTTACACTGATATTTAGTTACATGGAAGTTTTCATATTAAAAACAGTAAAGATAGCTGCAAAGCGGTTGAAAGAAACTTTCTGCAGTGCTCACTTTATCGTGAATGGCCTATAGTACATTATCGCCTCTACGTGCAAGCCACTCAGCTGGCTTGCAATGCTTCATATCCTTTCCTATGAGACTTTAAGCGGTGACCACATTATTTTATTCCTGGGCAGCATAACTCAAAGTCTAAGGCTTGTTTTTATAGCTGGGTGTTTTGAATTTGGTAGTTATGCTTCCAGATACGACAGTCTGGAAAATTTTTTTTTTTTTTGTCATTTTGAGGGACTCGAAAATGATGTTTCTAATAAACGTTCCGAATTAAAAAAAACTATAGCTAGAAAGTTTTAAGTGCGTGTTCTTTTCGTAGATATACAAATACAACGCGCGTTAAACAGTTTCGCAAAAAAAAAAAAAAAGAATAGCCGTAACACGCTGCAGCGCATTTGAAGTGCAGGAGTAGCGAATGAAGAAGCTGGAAAGTCAGGGCAAGAGCATGCAGCGGGTTGTGGAGTCAAGACTCAGATCTTAACACACCTGTTGCTAAGTAATTATACAGGCTGTTAATGAAAGTATGCTACAAATTTTGCGAGATAATTTCTTGTAAAAATCAGGTAAAATTATATAATGCAAAGTTTAAAAATTGGCACTGAAAACCAACAGCTGTTAAAATAAACAAAAGTAAGGAGAATTAAATAATGAATTTCCAGGTGAGGTTTAGTAACTTAATAACAAAATCTATACTTGTGGAAAATTGTGTCGAATACCTTTATTAGATAATGTGGCTGCTGTAACTTACTGTGTATGTCGTGTTGCATACCTGTGAGGCTCCTCGTGTTGTATGTCCATTTTCTCAACAACTATTCACTTGAGGCTGTTGCGACAAGTACACCTTTCTTTGTTCACTATGGTCTCCTATTACAAACTATATAATTTAATATCCAAAAATGCAGTGGTAAAAATGATATGCCAAAAAAAAAAACGATGGGAAAGGGGAAGCAATAAAAGAAACTACTATTATTCGTTTCCCGTGTGATTTTGACAATTTGATAGTTTAAGTGTGATCGCCTACATTTTATCCTAGAAATAAATCAATACCATTGTGAAATAAAAATGTGGGTAAAAGAGGAGACGAGACATTATTACCTCCTCAGGTTGGTTCACCTAGGGAAGGGTGCCGTCCCCATCGCCCCCTCCCTTCCCTCGGGGAAGACTCCAGAACTAAGCAGGCTACATTCCCCCCTCCCCCGTCCATAATACCAACGTCACAACAAGTATCGTGAATGATGGAAAGAGATGTCTCAGAATTGCCATGTTATAAATGTAATTTATTTTATTACGTTCGACTATTCAAAATACTTAATTAATCTATATGTTAATGAAACGCGTTAATGCATATGAATAATTTCATCCCGTTGTTTCATCGTAAAGTTGGTTCAGGGCAAAGTGAGCGTCTTTGAAAACCTAGTAGTTTTTCGCCTTGGGTTAATTTGTAATTTCCTGCCGCTTTTTAAAATAAACAATGCACTAATACCATTTATTGTTCGTTGCTAAGTTGTCGGCCTCGGAGGAGGAGAAGGGGGGTAACTTGGGCAATCTCTCCTCTTCCAAGCTAAGCCTCATTCAACGTCCACAGTTCATACAGGTCCGGACCTTCCCGAAACTGAACAGCCAATCAGAAGGCTTGATTTTTCCCAGACGAGCCGTACAGGAATTCTCAGAAGAGAACTGTCAAAACTAGGCAAACTCACATTGTACAGACTATACGTGGCGGTCGCAGATAATGCGATGGTTCACTTTCAGTCTCGAATGTCCTCTGGCTTGTAGTAGTGCGGTTGTCCTGGAGAACAGACAGCAGTCGCAGTCCAAGATAAGCTCTCTGTGTCTTACAGCCAGGGCGAGGCTCGAAGGTCGTGTTACATTACCTCAGACCATGCGATTACATGTCAGACCGCACATCATTGTTCCGTTACTCTGCCTTTGTTTACGCTTCAAGTCGTCTTGACAAATGCTTCTCTTTCTGGCTTTACAAATCCGCTTGGTCTTTTTCGGAACTGATTTTATCTATTTTGATGGGTCCCAGAAACATGTTTCTAACAAGGGAGACATATTTTTAAAAGCACGAAAACACAGTTTGAAGTGTGTTTTATTTTAATAGACTAACATGTTGGAAACACGTTAATTAATTTCGAAAAAGATAAAAAATCGTTACAACTACACCTTCGATCATGCTCTAGGCGGAAACTTCACTTTATAGAGGAAATGGTTTTTCTCGTATGATTTTTTTAAACTCATGAACTTAGTATTTAAAACGTATATTTACGTTCACTTCCAACATGATGTGATTAGGAATTCCGTTTAAACTCTTATTTGAAGTAAAATAATAGCCTAACACAATAAGTTCCTTACAAACCACCGCCTTCGAAATTAGATTCTTCGAGGAAAACTTAAAAAAAAAAAAAAATCATTTTACAGTTCGTACGTTAAGCAAACTGTCGTGCTGTAAAACCAAGCAGTCACTTATACGATATGTCTTGCTGTCTCCATTTTCTTGAGAAGCCAACAAGTCTGCTACTGCAAGCCGTGACTTATATCAACTTCAGGGGTTTGCGAATAAATTTAAAGTCTCGGTATACTGGCTGTTAAAAAAAAAACTGGTAACTGAAACTATATATCTACCAATAGTCAATATGTGTAAACATAATTCGTTGGGCGCATGTAATACGTACTGCACAATAATGTACGTCACGTTGAACACATGTAAGGAATCCCATACTATCTGTCGGATGTGGCTGAAAGTGTGGTATTGTTTATATACTCTGTGATAGGATGTCCCAAAAGTTCCGCAACATAAGCAGCTGTGTTGTTCATATCACAGATGAACCATGCTAACTACTGAAGAGCGTGTCGGAGATTATCCTGCTCTGCGCATCACGTATGATCATCTGCAGCTGTGTTTCCATATTGAGCACATTCTATGACTTACTTCACACACATTTAGTGTAAGCTGTTCTTCCTATGATGCGGGACTTTTGTGCCATCCTATATTATATGAACGTGTGAACAATTCAAAAACAAATTTTTTAACAGCCTGTACTTCAAACCTTATTCGTTTAATTTACTTTTTGTAATTGATCAAGGCCCAATACTTGAATATGAATAACAAACCTGCAGGTAAACCACAAATAAATCCCGTGTTACCTGATATAGGGTGAAACTAGCTGATAACAGAGATCCCTGGGTTTCGTGAAAACATGTTGGCATCACTGTGTTTCAGTTCAGTGTCTTAACGCGCACATGTGCAGCTATGCTTCGTTGTTATTGGCAGTGTCTTTGCGTATTCGCGGGTTAATAGCCTCCAGAGCGCAGCACTTGGTGGTGTTAATTACGTCATGCTGTGTTGTAATGGGGATTTTGGTGTCAAGTTGCTACGTGGCGTCATTTTGTAAATTGAAGATGTGGAGCTTGTGGAAATGTATTAAATTACGGATTATGTAGGGGATTTTAAGCGGCCGTTTATCGAGGGATCAGAAATATTAAAGGCGAAATGTTTAATGAAACTAAAGGTAATCTCACCCTTTTGGTTAAAATTAAATGTTTGTAGCAATAAGCTTTTTATCACTAAACCACACAGAGCATCGTATTTTGTAAGCCTGCCTAACTTACAACATCTCTCAGATGAACAGATGAGTTATATATATATATATATACACACACATAATATATAATTTGTTACATCAGTTACATATATACATAATCACATCTTACCATTGCAACATAAATCTTCTTTCTTATAAATAGAGGTACGTCAATTTCGCGGATTCATCTGGCAGCAGCCTAGACTTGTCAGTCCTATACTCGCACTGGCCACAATCGATTATCTATTGGCTTACTACATTACAAACGGGAAGCAAGGTACGCATTATTTCCTTGTTTACTACTGGCTTGCAGTAGTCAAAGGCGTTCCATAACAGCCGCCAGCAAGTCACAGACATGACAATGAAGTACTATACACAATTGGAGTTCAACCTGACCTGGAATGTATTTGCGACATTTACGTACCTCTACCTATAAACGATTGCCACAAACATAAACTTACTAACAGAACAGGTTTGCCTAATTTCTATACATTCGTCCAACTCTCCACCAACGTTTTGTTCTTTGGAAAATTGTGCTTAGAAATGCTATTACCAGAATAGTTTCGACACTCACATACGAAACAACACATATTGCAGATAGGTATAATATCGCCAAATGCCTAAATACATGCGTAAAATTCTAAAATCAGAAACTTCTAAACACCACGTATCCTTACAGCTGTAACATTGTTAATGCCAGTTAAGTTAGTACAATATCCCACCACCAGATGTCAGCCACTCTGCGTAAATCCGCAAATAGGCATCGCATCACTTATTTGATTGAGCCAATGAGAACAAAGCTACTGCGGCACGACACGGCCTTCCAACCTGCGCTTCAAATGCGCTGCAGACAGTTGAGAATAGTCTTTCTTGACGAAACTACTAAAGGCGCATTATATTTGTATATTTACGAAAAGAACACACACTTCAAACTATGTAAAGCATTATTTTCGGTCCCCTCAAAATGGCTGAAAACGGGGTTTACAGCACTGCACGCCAGCTGAGTGGCTTGCATGGAGAGGCGATAATACATTACATACGCCAACCTTACCAAAGATCTGTACTTAAGAATTTCGTCAAACTTGGTACACATATACTACATACAAAGTTTACTTTACTTTTGTGCAGTTCGTTCATCCTGTTTTCATATCTTAAAATGACGGCCATCTTTATGTTTTTAGCGCAGTAATTCATATCCTAGGATATATTTTTCATTATTTCATCAAACTTGATACACACGTACTGCATACAAACCTGACTTGAATTTTGTGTATTTCGTTCTTTCATCTGTAATATTTAGAAAACGGCAGCTATTTTTTCTTTATCTTAATGATAGAAAGACATCTCAGAAAAAATTTCCCCAATTTATAAAACTGGTTATTCGCTTATTACTTTGTAAGTTGACTTATCTTAAGTAGCCCATATATCGTTTATCATACGTCTAATTCAATATTATAATTTAATATTTCTTTATTACGTAAACGATTTTAACTTCCAGAGTTCATTTGCTCTTCAAAGAAATTAGGCTTATTAGTTGTCTTAGGTCGAGGTCACACTACACACAGAATTACAGTAGTTCTCTTAAACATGTTCAGTTTTATGGACCGGTTACACGAGCTGCGAGCTAGTTCACATCGCAGTCCCTTCTCGTTTAAAGTAAACTAGTTTCATATGTAATTTACAACGGCATATCTTCGATGATTCTCTCCAATTGGCTGCTTGGAGTAACGATCTGTGTAACAAATATGACTGATTTTTGGTCCGACATTTCGCACTCGTTAAATATTATTAACTTTTAGTTTAAAATAATTATTCCACTTTACACACAGCAGTAGCATTGCAGTTGGATGCAATATGATAGTTAAAAAGTCACAAATTTTGCGTGCAGATGTGATAATAATTATACATAGTACATTCCAGGTTCCCGTACCAAGTTTGTTTAGGTTACAAAGTTCATTGAGTTTTTTCTATTAAGTCATGTAACATCGCAAACAAGTTAAGTTTTTAAACACGACCAAACATGGCTGCCGAATGTATTTAACTGAACAGTTTTAAGACTTCTGGTGGGACCGCGGCCTTACACACACGCGCGCGCGCACACACACACACAAACGCAGCATAACTAGGGAGGCCTCTTAAGGGCGCGTTTACCTCAGTTTTAAACGTATTTTTTTATATCTGTACAAGATATTTTTTTCTTATTTTTGACATAAATTGTGATTAAATGTTCCTCTTAGGAAACTTGTGTATCTCTAATAGTTTTTCGGTAATGACTCGTTACAGCAATGGCCAGCTAGGTCGCCTGATCTTACTGGCTGTGACTTCTTATTGTAAATGTTTCTGAAATAATCCTTTAATTTGCATTTTCTTCCTACAACAAAGACGAACCATGGAAGTTTTCATATCAAAATTAGCGAAGACGGCTGTAAAACGGCTGATATTAAACTGTATCGTGAAAGGCCTATATATATATATATATATATATATATATATATATATATATATAAGTAAGTTCACCGACTGAATGACTGACAGTCCAAACTACTGCTGGACCTAGAAACTTGGAAATTTTTTGTGAAGCTGAGCACCAAAAATTGGTGAAAAATGTTTTTAAAGAACCGTTGACAATAGATCGAACCGAATGGCCTATCGTCGTCATTTTTACGTCAATGGGACACTAACCAAAATTCATATTTGCTAATTTCTGTATTTTTCGAAAGTTAAGGGGGTGAAAAGACCTTTAATGTGTTTTCGATAGATTGTTGATATATATCGAACCTTCCAGGGTAAATAGTTATTGCTTCAAAAATACCCAAAAAGTGACGTTAGAGTTTTCGAAAGTCGATGTGTTTTTTATTAATCGTTTATACTTCTAAACTTGACGGCCAAATTATTAAACCGGTGTTCAAACAGGACCTTAAAAAAGTAGGTATTAGCTCTTTATAATGTTCTCAGTACTTAGTATTTGAATGTATTTATATTCATGTTTGCTACCACATTTTGAATTAACTATACATGTTATAATATCTTTACGTTTCCAGTATTTGTACATTTATTAACTTAACTATGGCAGATCATTTAATAAGAAGACATGGCGGACAGTTGAGATATAACATTAACACGATTGTTTCATTAATTTGGTTCGTGGGACTGCAGAAGTTGAATTAAAAGAAGTTGGTTCTGTCCCGCAGTTCTATGTTTTCAGGACAGAGAGTATGTTATGATGTTATCTCGAAGTGTATAGCTAGTGTTGGTGACACAGGAAGTGGCAAGTCTAGTCGGATATTACGTCATAACTTCAGAAGGTTAATGTTAATAGTCAATGCACGTAACGTATTCTAAAAGCCGCCCAGAACACGTAATTTTTAAAACGTCGTAAAACGAATGTAAAAGCTGAAACCTGACTCCAGACCTGCTGCCTGCTTGTTACGACTCGATGTTGAAGAACGGAAGGTTTTTGTATCAAGTTGCAGCTAATCCTTTCTTTCACAAAACTACGCTGCAAAAATTATTTGAAAATTTACAACACCAATGTGTATAAGAGTGTTTGAAAAATAGGTACAGAAAAATTTGGGACACTAATTCCAAAACGTGCTAACTGCTAAATCTAAGCATAATAAAAAAAAAGTAAATTTCTTTACTTTGAGTATTTATTTCTATCTGAAATTTGTTACTTATCACAGCCAAATTATTGTATTTTATTTAGAAACCAATTCATGATCGATATAAATTCACGTGAAAAATATATTACCTTTTATTGATGTTTCTTACAGTTTGGTGTTAGAATGGTTTGGAATTCAGGTCCCCAACTGTTTTCATAGATGAATGCCAGCAATCCTATACATTTTAAGGAAACTATCAAATTTATACAAATTTTACCATACTTATATAGTAACAGTGATCAACTTTGGCTATATTTTTTTAGCCTGAAGCATCGTAAGCTATCTGTATACACTGTTGTGTGGGTTTTAAATGCCCCATACTGTTTAGAAAGTTTTTTTGCATTGTAATTAACGTGCATTACAGTTGTGTATCTAGGAAAAGAACACATATTTCAAACTATGTTGCTGAAAGTTTAAACATTCAGTACATTGATTAGGAACATGATTTCCGGCTCCTCAAACTGAACATGAAAAGCTTTTCCAGATTGCCATGTCTGGGACAATACCAACCTGACGCTGGAATCACAACGGCACGACAGGCGCGACGCGAATGAAATAACTTGTCAGCTAATCAGCGTCAAAGCAAACGCTCCGACATCACAGAAACTTCGGCGTTGATTGGCTGAGATGTTGTTAGCGTTACGTCTGTCGCGCCATTGTGATTCGAGCATGGTTCGTAAAAAACGATAGAAATGTGGGTTGGATTATATATGTTACTTCCACAAATGAAACTATATGGTTTCTGCTAAAGTTCCATAGAAAATACACTAATATTAAAGCCCTACACGCCAGTGTTTACTGCGCGTAGAGTCAGTACTGCAGTATAGTTTGACACAACGAACACACCCACCTACTAGATGGTATGTCGCGAAAATGTTTTGTGCCAACATACGCTTGAAAATGCTGTAGTTTCTTGCAACATATAGTAATTGGGGTAACTTTGTACCACCAGCCTAGTTTAATTTCGAATGAAGTATCTAAGATTTTAACAATACTGTTGTGTTCTGCATTAATGAATTAGTTAATCTTGAAGTTTGCATAGTATTGAAGACCAAAAGCGATTATATGAAATAAAATGCCTGCTACAATGTTACCCTAAAATGGTACAAAGTTCATGCGTCTGTAGGGAAGTTAAGTGCACATTATTTAGTATCGCGTGCATCCGGTTAGTACATTTTGAAGTACGACAGTCTGTGAAGGCAGTTTCTAGCCATGTTGAAGGGGATTAGAAACACTGATTTTAATGGGCATGGCAACTTAACTATGACATTCCACGCTTGTCGTAAGAGTGTGTTCTTTTCGTTCATTGACATAGCGAGTACAAGTGGAGCAGTTTCGTATGAAACCGTATTTACGAGCGTACTGCAACGTATTTAAGGCGCAAGACCTCGCCCTTTAGTTGTGCAGTGGTTTCTAAAATATTTTTTTTTAGCGCAAATAATTACATATATCAAAAATTAATTCTTACAGATTTAACACTTATATACCATCGTTTGTATTAGAATTTTTCTGTTGCAACACACCAAACGGAGTTTTAGATTTTTGCCCCTGAAATATCACATACTTTGTTGTGAAAATAGGCCAAAATGATTGCTAGCAAACGGTACATTATTTTATAAAGCTCTCTGCCAAAATTGTGTATCCTGTGACTGTACTCATTCTAATTTTTTTTCAAAGCATTTGGTTAAAACATATTTGAGTTATTTGTGAATGTTTGAAATAAATGAAATAGAGCATGGTCTTAAGAGCGCACACGTCCGAGTTTACCGGCTTTCGAGAGGGTTTTTTTTTAACCCAGTTGAGAGCTTAAAAATTTAACGGGAATTTCGTTAATGAACTAATTAGTTACCATAATGGTGAGTTTGGTTCTCGACAATATAAGAGTACGTAATAAAAAAAAAAGTTATTACAAAGCTACAGAGCGATTTAACTATATCGGATCACGTTTAAGTTTTAAAAATTATTTACCGTCAAAAATGTAGAAACTTAGAGTCGGGCCCATTCCCACGTGATAGGCTAATGTTGGTAACATTGGTAACTGCGCGGCTGTGGCGTTGTCCCCACGAACACGCCATCGCCAGCACTTATGTGCTTGCCTGATCCTACTGTAACTGTACAGCGAGGGGAGGCCGGCTCAACATGCATGTTCGTCCCTTTTTTATTTCATATCCCCCCTCCCCTCGTGGCAACCCCACATCCCCTCCCAGACAGTATATCGACCCAGCCAGAGCAACGCTCTATCCATCATCAGTGTCACGTTAATTAGATCTGCGCAGTCAGTCCAGTCGGCCGGCCATCGAGCTACCAGAGTGGACCTGCAGTCTACTGTGTCTTCTGTAATATTGTCGCTGCAGTCAGCTCTCCTGCAGTACTGACCGCCTTCTGCTGTCTGCTGTCCAATGTCCGTTAGCAATAAGGGAACTGTCTCAGCAAACAGCTAAATACTGTATTTCTCCGCCGTTGGACGGTGTTGTGGCGTGTCACGCGAATACTTTTTTACGCGAAACCGCCAAACTTATTCCTATTGTTGTTATCTATGAGAAAGGAACACCCATTTGAAACTACGTATGCCACTTTTTGAAAATTCAGTATGCTTGTTAGTAACATGATTTTTTGGGCTCTGGAAATTGCTAAAAACCTTTTTATTTAGACTGCTGTAACTCTGAAAATACGACCTGAATCCGTAAATTGCAAAATGAGGTGCGTGCATTGGTCTTTACTTCATGGTATGCAAAAATAAAATTTTAGGGTCACCGCTTAAAGTCCCTCAGGATAAAAGAGTTCTAGGAAAACATTGCACTCCAGTTTAGCTGCGAATAGAGGCCATGTGCCTATTGTCGAGAGTGGTGCTATGGCTCTTATCGTTCCACCGTTCCCGCTCGTCAAACACGGACATTTCAAACCAGTACACAGCACTCTTTAATCAGCAGACCCACGATTTTATGGCGAAAAGATTTTTGCGACATTTGGTTTCCATGCGTCATGTGCTGTGCACATCTGCAGCTCTATTACATCGTCTGTGATTGGATGATTTTACTCTTACTTGCCTTGACGAATTACAGATGTGCGGAGTCACAATAATCTTATTGCGATTGGTGCATTCAAATGGAAGAGGTGTAGAACAAAGACGCAGTGCTAATAACCATGAAGCAAAGCTGCAGATGTGCACTGAATGCAAAGTTACCGATAATGCTATACATTTTTGGCGCTGTAATCCGGGCAGCCGAGCTCAAACTCCGCCCACTTCCCTCCCACTAAGATAAACTATTTATCAAAACGTAGTTTTTATCAATTTATGAAATAACTCCTTCGCTCACAGTTTTAAATCATGGCTCCAGAAATCTGTATTTACTTTATAATGTTAACAATGGAAAAAAGTGGGCGGAGTTTAAGTCCACCGCCAGGATTACAGCGCAAAAAGTACAACATTCTCGGTAACTTGACGAACTACAGCCAAGCAAGGGGGTCAAGCAAAATACATTGGTAGATAGGCGAGTGTCCAGACCTGTTCTACGACCGTGCTCTGTGGCATAGCTTAACATGTGAAGTTGTTACCTGGATTGCGTGTATTATGTAGAATAAATGTAATTTTGTATTGGAACACATTTTTTTCAACCATAAAATTTAGTTTTTAATCTTTTGCATGTAGACATACGTTGCCACTATTCTAAACTTTATTTGTAGGGCAGGAAATAATAGTAAATAAAATCTTTTTATCCGACATACATAAACAGTTCCACACATGCCAATGGACATGAAACATATATCTACAATACCAGCTTACTATACTGACATTATTTTATATAAATAAATGCGAAAATCGTAACGCCGCCAGATGTAAACAAGACGAATCTTCCCTGAAATGACTACTAGCGCTCGGCAGCAAAAAGGGAGTCAGTAGACCTCTTCCTCTCAGACCGCAGTGTGGTCACGTGACCGCCTGGTGGACGTACTCAGAATGGTACAGTCCATGAAGAACGGAGGCGGCATAGCACGAGCAGGCTGATATAATACTAGTTTTGTTTCTCCTGAATTGGTGTGTCGTATTGTTTATTTTTAAATTTGTGGTCCATACATTGTTTCTGCCAGTCCCTTTACCAGAGCAGACAGCACATCTATGTTGTATGCCGTGGTGGTGTTTTGGGGTTTTTCTTTCTTTCATTTTATTTTTATTTCATATTTGTTATCTGTTTGTCCTTGTTTTTATTGGGCGCGATTCAATTTATGGAATTTTATGTTCTGTACGTATCCTGTTGACCATGCATACTCTGCTGCTTGTTTATGTTTTTCTATTATCTTTAGTTTTCTTTAACGTCCATACACGAGGGTTATTTTTTTCAACCTCCGATCGGCTGTAATAAAAAATTAGACAGTAGCAATTCTAGACAATAGTTTTAGCCAACGTTTTAAACACAATTGTTTTCAGTGTTACGAACTTCTGAGGCACAATCTCTGACGCCGAAACCTCGTGCATTTAACTGCGACGCAAGAGATCACGCGTAACGAATTAGTAATTCTGGATAAATATTTACTCATAAAGTTGGCAACTACCATTATCTAGGATTGCCATTGAGTATTTTATCCATATTGGCCTCGAAAAAAGCGTAGAAATAAATGTATGTCTTCAACGTTTATTAATCTACCACGCACTCTTAAATACGCTCGCACAGAAGTGCATGACGTCATGCGACATGTAAAACTGGTTGTAAATATGCGCGTATTAGTGCCATCTCTTGTTTATACTGTCTTGAGATAATACTTTTTTAAAAGCTTGAACGAGAGCAGCTATCAAAAACCTGTTCGGCAGTTTTGTTTAAGATGGTTTTGCTGTGGTAGCTATTTAATTTTAAACAAGAAATTATAATTTTTTTACAGAAAAAGTCAACTAACCGGAATTTCGTCAGTTACTTAATTTGTTAAAACCATAGTATTTACTGCGTTGAAAAAATCAGCCAACATGGAGAAAACAGTTGAAAAACTGCCACAGTATTGATGTCTGCTCTCGTTTAGGCGTGGAAAATTAATATCGCATAGCCTTAAGGCGACCGCCTATCTGGCACCCGAACTGCATGCAGTGTGTTCGGAGCACGGTCGTAGAAGTCCAGGTCTGGACACTCGCCTATCTACCAATGTATTTTGCTTGACCCCCTTGTTGTTTGGTTGCAGTTCGTCAAGTTACCGAGAGTGTTGTGCTTTTTGGCGCTGTAATCCGGGTGGTAGAACTCAAACTCCGCCCACTTTTTTCCATTGTTAAATTTATAAAGTAAATAAAGATTGCTGGAGCCTTTTCTTAACTTTGTGAGCGAAGGAAGTATTTCATAAATTGATAAATAAATACTTTTTGATAAATTGTTTATCTTAGTGGAACGGGAGTGGGCGGAGTTTGAGTCCGACCGCCCTAACTGAAGAGCCAATAAAACACAATATACTTGATAACTTGGTGAACTAGAGCCAAACAACAAGGTGGTCAAGTTTCCAGGCGAGTGTCCAGACCTATTCTTCTACGGCCTTGGTTCGGAGTTATGTTTTTTCTCATAGACCAGTAAACATGCATCCACAGTGTTTATCTATGAAAAGGAACCACACTTCAGACTGCTTGTGAATGTGACTTTCAAGATACCACGCACATTGGAACTATTATTTCAACGCTCTCAAACTTGGCTATAATCGGCTTGTTTCACACGGTTGTTTTTCAAGATATATGTAACGGATTTGTTCGAAATTGAGATCTACCAGTATAGTTGTTACAGTGACGCGTTCAATAAAATGACAGTGTCACCGCTTAAAGTCCCTCAGTGAAAACGTTACGTCGGGAACACTGCGCACGCGTTTACGTCATTGGCCATAGAGGCGATATCTCAATACATGTGCCGGTCGACGTCGCTCGTAGTGCCTCATGGATTTTCGCCTCACAAACACAAACACACCCTTCACTAGGCGGACGCCTTAAGAGCGCTGTCAACACCAGTTTTCAATATAATATTTTTATTTTCATATTTGTGTGAGATATATCTTTGTTTTATTTTAGACATAAATTGTGATAAAATATTTCTCTTATGAAAATTTTTTAACCATAATAGTTTTTTGCGTAATGACTCGTAAACGTCAAAATTTGCATTTAGTGGTTTTATGTACACAACTTAAACCAACTGACATACCAAATTGTAAAACATTTCAGCGAATAATGAGGTAGGCCAGGTCGCCTCCTATATAAAATCAAAAGAGTTTTGTATTGGAAAAATATATATTTTTAAGTATAAAATTAAAATTTAAAAATTCCAAATTATATATATATATATTTTTTTTTTATTCTTCTTACGTGAAGTTATATCTTGCGATATTGCGCTGCGCTGCGTGAGTGTGCAAACAACAGATAGTGCGTGATATAAACTAAAGTGCCAGGGGTGTCAATGTGATGCCGGCATGTCAGCTGACTGGAGTGTGTACCGTGTATATGCCGGGCGTCATGGAAGCTGCAAGAGTAGCGGCATGTGACGTCACAACATGTGCTGCACAACCTCGGCTTTCAAGGTCACGCTCTTGACAACAACCCACTGTACTGTATGTACATCATATACCACCGCCTCCCGCTCGCCCCGTCAACCCTCCGTGGCCACCCGTTCATTGCCACCGTCAATTGTTTTAGCCTGCCATACTTCAATATTAATTCGGGGGGGGGGGGGGGAGGGTAAAAACATTTCTATGTTTGTTGAGTACTTACTTTGCGTGCAGCGGTGAACCTGCATTACGTATTTCGTTCAGCTACATCCTCAGCACTCTACCACTCTATGGAAATTTTTAAGCCAATTTGCACTGAAAATAGCAGCAATGAAGTTAATTACAAAATGTTTGTTGCAAAAAACGCTACATCAAGCTATAATACACTATTTACGAGCAATGTTGATAGCAAATGTGTTATAAACTTTGCTCAAAACACAAATGTTACCAGTAATAAGAAAGACGAACGGGCATTAACAACAATGTTGTTGGTAAAAGAGCCTTTGTTTCTTCCACAAAACATATTGTTGAAGGAACTGTCCACAGTAGTACCAACAACCAAACTGTTTTGTTGTCTCTATTTTAACATAAGTATGGTACCTGCAACTATACTCTTTTTTCCGAGTGTGTATTGTTGAAAACTAATAACTGTACTTGAACACAACTTTTATGCTGCAACCTTTGTAAATTTTATGGAATTTTTCGTTATAGGTCATCTAAATTTAAAAATAAATAAACAATTTGGAATGAATTAACGAAGTCACTTCAACACTACAATATAAAGGTCAATTTATGTCACGGCACGTACACTACACTGAAGGTCACGAGGAGTATACATGAGGGTGGAGCAGTGAAAGAACGCAAGAGCGCGAGTAAACAGCCAGCGACAAATACCGTCACATCTCCCTCGTGTGAAAATTGGAAACAACCCCACCGCGAACTGAATTCGGATTGCCAAATAGCGTCAGAATATTGTCGAATATTTTCGCACGTACAAACGTGCACAAGTTTGAACAGCGTGCGGTACAAACTAGAAACAATCTGAGGCGCGTAGTGTGATTTTATTTATTTTTTTGTGCGAGGAAGGGGGGGGGGGCACATTGCCTAAAGAATATTTAGTAAAACCACTCATAAAGAGTGTAAATTTATAAAACCTAACTAGGAAATATATAACTATGGTAAGACTTCAATGTAAAAAATTAGCTAGAAATTTAATTAACCTTTGTAAAGGTATTTAAAATAAACATTATTTATTTTAAAAGAGGTTACCACAGTGCATGACGTACTCTGTGCAAATTATTTTACGCTTTCTTTACGTAGGAAGAAAATACGTTCAGATTACTAGTTCACACAAAGACTAGTGTTTGTTTGTGTATATTAAAATCGCAATGCACAAAGTTTAGTTATATATGTAAAACTGTTTCAAGCTATTTTTAAGTGGGTGTGGGTGGGGGGAGTGATGACACGTGCCCCTCTTCCCCTTCCCTCCGAGGCAACACTTATATAAACAACGTGTTTTATATGTATTATGTTGAAGCTCTTATCTTGTGTTGAAGTAATCTAGGCCTGCCACCATCAATGCAAGTGCCGGGTACGTTTACACGAGGCCAGTAGCTGGAACAAGTATCTGGATCCAAACGAAAGGACAGTAACTCGTTCTAGTTACTTGTTCCAGAGAATGTTTACACGTTTCCAGTTTCCAAAGTTAACAACATGGCGCCATTTCGTTCTAAGCATGTGTTTCGCTGCGGCATACGGTATATTGCACAGTTATTAATATCTGAATTAGAGACAATATTACAGAACAAGAGAAGGAAGAGACGTAGAATGTGGGTGAAAGACTGGATTTTAAGACGTAATCGTTTAGGTGCATCGGAAACACTGATACGTGAACTTGCAAAGGAAGATCCTGACATGTATGTAAACCACTTCAGGATGACTGAAAGCAATTTTGAATGGCTTTTACGTCAAGTTAAAGGACAGATACAGAAAGAAGATACCTTGATGAGGCAAGCTCTTCCTGCCAGACTAAAACTACAAATCACGTTACGTTATTTAGCGACAGGAGACAGCTTTTCATCACTTCAGTATTTGTACAGGGTGCCAAAATGTACAATTTCACAGTTTCTTCCAGAAGTACTGAATGCAATTTATTTGGCATTGACAGATTACATCAAGGTAAGAGTAAACAAAAGTTTTTTTTAAAGCAGGTTTAATCTATTAAGTTACACTTAAATAATTGTAGGTTTTCCCATT
>PNEQ01102843.1:0-35807 GCA_003012365.1 Medauroidea extradentata
GAGGGGGAGAGAGAGTGAGAGAGTGAGAGAGAGAGAGTGAGAGAGAGAGGGAGAGAGAGGTATTTATAATGGAATTTATAGCAGTAAAATAAGATAACGCCTTTAAGTTAAGGACGCCACATTAAACTACTAGACGGTATGAATTTATGATGTTGATGTTATAATCAGGCTAGCTTAGTGGAACAAGAATGTGAGTTCCCAATCTACGGGAAAGTGGTCGATGGCCGGAGGCCACCTTGATAGTTGATGCTGCTGTGCTGTTTGCAAGCAATACTGAACATACCTTTGGTTTCACCCTTGTTCAGACCAAGGTGATGCATGATTGATTGTTCCTACCAGGGTGGAGCCTGATCGTCTTTTTCGTGAGTCAGTACATTTAAAGAAAAGCACTCCTATAATAATAAATAGCTTTATTCACTCTGGCACAAAGTTCTCTCATGATTAGGCACCACCTCTAGGCACGTCCTAAGAGCTTGTAAGCCAAAACACCAAATACACCTAAGTCACAGCTGCCGCTCGTACTCTGCTTATAGCTGGCGCGTCCCAAAATCAAAAAAATTATTAATAAGGTAGATTAATAGCGAACCCAGTGCTGATGATTTACATTACACTAAATAAAATTTTTGCTATGAATCTTTACTTACATTGAAATACTAGCACACATAACAATAGTCATTACTACTTAAATGTTATGACCAATTTTTACACTGACTTTTAATTTTATTTCTGCTGAGTACTGGCTGTGTTACGTAATTTATTATATTACGGTACTAGGAGTTGTGACTGTGGTGGTTATGGCTCGTCGCTGGACATACCCATCTTACCCCATGTTAGTTGCGTTTCAGACAAAGTCTACTAATTATTCATGTACAATGTTGATATGTTAGAATCATCTATACAGATGTGCCCTTTGTGTGGGGCTACTAGGAGGAGAAAAGCCTTAAGCCCCTTAAAAAGCAGGTCTTGCAGCAGCCCCGGCGCTTCACCTGGCCGATTTTGATCTCCGCTTTTTATTCACGTCGATGCATCTAGTGTGGCTTTAGGCGCGGCTCTTGGGCAATGCTGAGATGGCAGGGTTTCACCGGTGGCCTTTGCCAGTCGAACCTTGTCCAAGGGCGAACGTAAGCTTATCGCCTTCGAAAAGGAGGCACTGGCTTGCGTATGGGGCATGTCTAAATTTGAGACCTTTTAGAGTTCAGCGGAATTTGATTTGTGCACTGACAACCAGGCGTTGTCTTGGTTGTTGAGTCATTCGCATGATTTTGGGAAATTGGAGCGATGGGCTTTCAGATTGCAGAAATTTCGTTTCGTGGTATCTCATGTCTCCGGTGCAAGAAACGTGGTGGCGGACGCGTTGTCGTGTATATACTGCACCGAAGTCTATGAGTGCATTCCGAGCGAACTATTATCTCAGTGCCCTGCCTTTTCCACCCACCCTACTTTCTATGTCCGGTTACAGCAGGCTCAAGAAGCAATTGAGGAATGTGTTCTATTTTTGGCAGTATCGATCACGGGGAAGATGTTCCCTACAGAGTCATTGACGATTTGGTGTATTGTATCGGACGCCGAGGTGCCTGTCGTCGTTTGTTTGTGCCTAAGTCGAGTCGGCTCGAGCTGTTGAATTATTTTCATGCTTCGCCTTTTGGAGGTCATTTAAGCCATGAGGGGATCTTGAGGAAGATAGGGGGTCAGGTTCTCTTGGCTGGGATTGGTCCGTTGGTATGGTCGAACAAGGGGAATCTGTACATTCTCATCATCTTGGACGTATTCAGCAAGTTTGTAATCCTTACTGCGATCCTTAGTGTCACAGTGTTGTTACTGAGCGACGACTCACCGAGAGAGTTTGGTCTGTGTTTGGCCTTTCGGTGAATATCGTAACAAACAACGTGTCTTATTTCTGTTCGGCATATTTCCAAGACATGTGTTGCAGGTGGAGTGTTCAATCATTGTACATTTAGCCCCTATTATCCGTGTGGGAACCAGGTGGAGTGGTTAAACCGCAACCTCAAGACGAACTTGGCGGCTCTGAACCATGACCAGCAGAAAGGATGGGATGAAGATCTTGACCTCGTCACAATTGGGTTTAATTTGTTTGTCCATGGGGCCACGAAGAAGACACCTGCCCAAGTTCTGCTTGGCCGGGACCTAATTCACCCTCTAATGAATGTCTGGAGTTTGCCATCTTCATCTGCGCCACGGATGTCCAGAGGGAACTCCTGTGTGCGGAGGTGCTGGGCAACCTGGCGGACGCCAGGGACCACCTGCAAGTCAGAGTCAATTATCGTCGCATCGCTGTTGACTATGCGGTAGGACAGTTGGTGTACTGCAAATAGTTTCAGCTTCCGTCACGGAGGGACGTAGCACTAAGTAGATGCTTCCCTTTGCCGGCCCATTCTGGATCTCACGCCTACTTGGTCCAAATACTGTACTTCTCGTGTACCCAGATTCGGGATGTGTGATTCGCAAGGCTCATGTTTCCCACGTTAAACATGCTCCTGACACACTCGATGGCGATGATTGATTGTATTGTAGGAATTACAGGAATTACCATCATGGGTATGTCATCAAGATTGGCAGGGATTCATCTTGTGTGTGGTCGACAGTTAGTGTTATAGTGCGTCGACGGGTGTGTAGGTTGTAGTTTTGTTTGTTTGTGTTAGTTAATTGTTGGCATGTATAGTTCATGTTTGGTTATCTGTCATAGTGTTTGTGTTAATGTTATGCATTATGTGTTGGCGATATTTCTATATAATTGGCATGCCAAGGTGTATCAGTTTTTATGAGCGCTCTTAAATTTGATATTTTACGGTAATTGTTGTAATTTTTTTATATGGAGATATATAGTCATACATGGGTATTATGTATGTGGTTATATTTTATATAAATTGAGTGTAATATGATTATAATATCTACCTTTTTGTGCTATTACATTCAAATGTATGTAATTATTGTAAATTATTATTTTATTCAGGCGTTTATTATGTGTTGTATTGAAGAATTTATATTTGTCATTATATTCTTTGCCATGGTGATGTTTTGTTCATGAAGTGTGAACTCAAGCTAAATTTTATGACTGTATTGAAGTTGTCTAATCACAATTTTCATTTCTGGGATATTTTTGTTATTCAAGGGTGTTACTGTTTTGTTTTAATTTGTAGGGGTGTTTCCGGGTGCCGGCGACCAGAAGATACCCTTTCATCTCTTTCCTCGTATGGTGACTCTACAACTGGGGATCCTTCTTTGGTAGCTGGAGGCGGTGCCGCTGTTTCTAGGCTGTCTACTGGTTCAATCCCTGGGATGGGACAGACCTCATGGGCGAGGCTGAGCATTTGATTTCATCTCTGGAGTGCTCGCGAGCTGAAGTCTGAAGATTGTTGTTTACCTACACTGGACTTTTGGGTGGGAGGTTGTACGCCATTGATAGAACCCCCTAAGATTTCTTGTATTTGGACTCTGAACTCAGCCATTATTTGTTGTTCTACGCCCTATGAATAACTATTTTGCCCACAGAAACTTGGAATTTTATCATCTGAGCCCCTGTGTTTGGGATATGCACCATGCAACGGGCCCGAACGGCCTCGCCGATCTCCATGGATGCTCGTATCCCGTTGCCCATTTTCGTCACCTCCCCCTTCTAGTCCCTCACCCACCCTACTTCCCCTCCTCTACCAGGCCTTCTGTCATTGTGTTTTCCAGTACTCTGAGTCCTGCGCCTGCAGAGCTAGGTTGTCTGCTACTCGCTACCTCGACGCTCTGTCAGCATACGTTTCATTGGTAAGTTTAACTTTCTTTGAATAGGGTCGTATGACTCGTTGCTTTCTACGGTTCGGTAAATTGTGTGTGTACCCTAGTTTGGTCTGATTGTTATTAGTTTTGTTTTCTTTTAGCTTTTTTATTTGCCTCACCTTTCTCTCTCTCTTCAATTTATTACATGTCGGATGAGCGTCGATATGGCGAATGAATCAGAGTCAGGTTTTTTTTCATAATTATGTCTTTTCTATTAGTATAAATGTATCCTTGCTGCAGGTCCCTATGTACTATAATCTTGAATTGTGTTTTCTATTGTATTTATGAGCAAGTGTGTATGATTCTGTAGGTTGTTATCAGTAACACATTTGATGTCACTAATTCACGTGTTGTTTGTTTGTAAGGTAGACCCACCTCTCACTTTGTGTCGTCCTTTATGTGTTGGATATACTTGTTGGCCGTGGATTCACGGAGCTTGCTCAACTGAGTCCGTTTTGACTGGACAGGGCGTGACTGTCTGGTCATATGTGCCTGAGTGGGCACAATGCATAAACTTGAACAGTCTCAGGAAATCAACCTGGTGTAACACTGCAGGCCTAAATGTAATTTTTATATAATTCAGTTTCAAAGAGACAATGTGTTCAGGTGATGGAATCTTACATCTTTATTCATATAAGTTTTAAATTTTAATTAGGGAATTATAGATATTGTTACAGTCACATGGCTGAAGGGCGACAGCAACATAGCTTTGTTTGTACATGGGTACCCAATCTGTACCATATTTAGCAGGGTGGTAGAAGCACACAATTCTTTAGCATATTTTATTAATTTGTCCTCTGCCATACTAGGAAGCTTTTTGGAGCCTGGAGAACCATTGGCTGACAATGTACTTATGTGTCAGTGTTGCTGATTGGTGGGGCCTGTAAGTCGGACTTGTACGCCTTAACAAGCAAGAGCCAAGCTTGTGCTGGGCTAGCTGAGTAACGTGCAGTAGTGGTCACAGGGTTACGTGAAGAAACCATCACCAAGCATGAGAAAACATCTCACAGTGACCGAGAATGGTCGTGTGAGGGGCACACAAAAAAAATGTGCATTTGATTTTTGTTATTTATATCCAGAACTAATCAGTTAATTGTTCTTTTATTATGAGATTTTTCCTAGCCAACACGCTAGTGATTGGAGGAATAACTTTTTTTTTGTATGTGTGATAGTGAACTATTGGAAATAAAATCTGAAACAGACAATTTTTTTTTCATTTTAACAAGGAAATATTTCAGGGTCCACAGAGAGCATTACTAAATACTGACGGAACTAGTCATGGCAAATAGAAGAATTCAACGAGTTGGCTAACTTCTAATAGAATTACTGTTCGGTTCATCATAACAGTCCCAGCTCGCAAAGGCATGGCTGGATAGGGCCGGAGTTACTACAGGAGAGATAACAACAACAACATAACACTGGTGCTGGAATTAAGGATCAGACACATTTGCTGAAGAATTTTCCCAAAAATAATCAAGGAAATATGCATAGTTTTATGTGGGAAATTGTGTTTAGCTACTAGTATGGGATAAAGATATTATACTGTTTGGGAAGAAATGAAAGGTTGGAAAACTACCTCAGAAAAAATCAATAGCAAAGATAATGGTAGTTAATGTCATCCGATCCTCTACCAGTTACTCCACCGTTGTACCAGATTACAAAAATTGTGTAAATAGGTTGTCATAGGTACATTTCAATAACTCTATTCTTCACCACTGGCCCCACAGAGAGCTGTTTATTATGTGTGTGCCATTTAGAGTAGGCAACTCAACCAGTGACAACATTTTAATATATCCTGGTGATCTGCAATAATATTTTATTACATTTTGTTTACAGTTAAACTTCTTATGTTCTTCAAAATTAATTTTTCCTGTAAAAAATGCAGTCAAAGACAGTAATTATCCACAATTCAAACTTTCACTCATTTTTCATTCCTTTGACATTTAACATCATTGCATAGATATTAACTTTTTTACCAACTTTACATAAACTTAAAAAATATATACTGACATTTAAGTAAGAGTGAACCAACACCACTAATAGATTCTAAATACTGGTACAATTTGCAGTATTGGTTGTTTATCATTAAATGTATTATTTTTTTTCAGTATTTTCTAAAAATTATATCAATAGAGAAAATTTTTTTACCAGCATGTTTTATACTCCAGCACATAAATGCACCATGTTTTTGTATAAGCAAATTATGAAATAATAGTGAGTGTAACTTCTCAGGTAGATATTTTACGCATGTCGGCGTAAATGAGAATAGTTGTTCAGCGGCCCAGTACACGCCCGGCTGTATTTCTAGTACATCGCACTGAGTGAGTGAAGCTATTTTTAGACTGCCAAGCTAAAAGAAAGGAAAGGCTCTTCCCTCCCTCCATCCCTCTAGATGTATGGCCAGCTGGGGACTTAATAAAATAAAACAAAGAGAAATTGCAAGAAAGAGCGTGAATTCCCCTCCTTACGTGACACTACATTGGGCTGTTTCGTTGGCTCTATAGTTTCCAATAGTCATAAGATGCTCAGCATAAAGGACATGTCTGTTAACACTGCAATGGGTAACGCTCCCCACTGTCTTCAACGTCCAGTGATATTCTCTTATCTCAGTTCAAATCAAAACAATTTAATAAGTGATAATAATAATGCTTTGTTTTTGTTACACTTCCTACATCCTGTCTTTTTTACCCGCAAAACATTCCCTCCCTTTTCTCCTACAGTTCGGCATGTTAACACTGCTTCCCGCTTATTCCTACACATGCCCACTTCCATTCCTCTTTCTAGTAAACATCTTGCTCCTTCCTGCACATAAGCCATTTTCAGTTATGCAGTGGGAGAGAGGATAGTTGATACAAGGGGCCAGAAAGGGCGGTGGTAGACGGCAGACATGTGGTTGTTGAGTCACTGTGCTGTTGCCAGCTCTGTGCTTCATCCAGGTTGAGCAGCTTCTTTCTGACACAAAATTTTCAGCACAGTCACTTTCTCACAATTTGTTTTGCAGTACTCTTTGAAACCATTTCCATTCTCTCTTCTAGTCACAGTTGCCAAATAATTTCTGTCACTTACATTACGTACTTTACGGTTATCTCCTTTATTTTCTGACTTATTTGAAAACTAGTGTGTAAATAATTTTTCCACACTCCTTCCTTAAACAACCACCTTTTTTGGATAAGGAAGATATTTAGAAGAGAGAAAACAGACACAATAATAATGTGACAAAATTGTTTTAAAACAGTTAAGATTTTTAATAATGTGTTAAAATAATTTTTTTTGCAATTTCTGTTGTTGTGCATTGTTATTGAAGAATCCTTGGAAGCTAGGGTAAAGACACTGAAATTAATTAAATAAAAAAGTTGTTTCTAAATTGCTGCTTCTGTTACTTTAAGCAAAAAAATTTGAAATTTTATTTTTAAGTGCAAGTAGTTACTATTTTCTTACGTAAAAATATTATACAGTAATTGTAAAAATGAGTGTCACTTGTGGATAGTACTGTTGTTATTTACAGTTGAGTATATAACTATATAAGAACATTAATAATAAAGTACATGAATTCACAAAATATATGCCTTACAGTGAAGCTGTTATTGCACGGAATTTAAGAAGTAATGCTTTACATGTATTGTCACCCAAACTTTCACTTTCACCACTAACATTGCTATGCAACTATAGGTATGGATATTAGTATCCCTGAGTATCAGTTATGGTTCAAGGTATCTGCATCATGATCTGTATCAGTAAAAAGTGGTATCAATGCAGTCCTACAATTAAGGCTTTATAAATTTAGGAAAAAATAAGATGTTTTTGACAGAGCAGGGTGAGAGAATGATGAAGGTTCCACCAGGCATGGAGAAAAGTGGCTTTTTGGAGAGGGTTGATGTTGAGAAGGAAGAAAAGAAATAGCTATCAGTGCAGGATAAAAGTATAACAGGCGTTCTGAAGTAGGGCAAACTGAGGGAGATTGCAAAGGTAGGGGCCTATGGAGGTGTATTGCGGCAAACAAAGCAGGATGGTAAATAAGAATGATGTAATAATACTTACGACCATAAAAGTGTAATTTCTGAGGTAAGGCTGATGGATACAGAGTGGATGCAGTAATATCAGTGGAGAAGTAACTGAACTACGATCAGCTGGACTACAAGTTCCAAACTTTTTAGCTTGTGGAGCCATTTTCATAATCCACTAATACGGAAGAGCTCCCTGTTTGGGTCTACCACACTACCTCCCTATGTCTAACAAGTCAATGGTATTTTGAGGTGTTACAGGGATGAGGAAGAGTGATTATGTAGCAAAGGAATGTAAAGAAAAGAAATACCAAAACATAAAAACAAACCATTGTGCATAGTAACACAATAAAAAATTATTTATAAATTAACATAACATTTGTTCTCAGTTATCATGTAAAACTGTCAAAATCTCATCATACATAATAGGCGTTGCAATAGATACAGATTTTATACTGCTGGTAAGTTGTGCATCAGTAGGAAGTACACATGGAGCCCTAAGGGCTCTGCAGAGCGCACAGATTGGGAATCGCTGTGATAGACAGTGAATTCAGGCAGGATAAAATTATTACCTTCAGAAGAGATAGGGAAGGGAAAGGGGCAGCACTAATGGCATGTGTTTTTAACAGAAGGCCTGAAAGAGTTGGTAGAATCTGTTCATGAAGATAAGGTAATGAAAATCAAAGTAATAAGGAGTGGTAGGATTATTATAGTAGTAATAGCGTACAGGCTACCAGGAAACAAATGTCATGGATGATACATACCAGTGGTTATCAAGGACAGACAGTGTGACAGATCTAAATATGCCAAATGTCTAGTTAAATAAGCAATATGATGCTAACAATGGCAGTTCATTTAAAGAAAAGAGGCTTGGTATAGGCAGCTTTGAATCCCTTAGTTAATGCGGCTGTGAAAAAGGGACAGTGGGCAGCAGTCCTTTATCTTTAAAATGGTGGCTTTGACACCTAACACTCTCACTGTCTCCTTCCTTGCACTCACTACGTCCAGACTGCACTCCTATGAGTTGGTACACGTCAGGATTTGGCTACGGGCAGAGGAGAGCTAGGTGGTGATCCACCATATTATTAACAGGAGATCAAACAATAAAAATGGAGGAATGAAGGGAATTATTTGATAAGATATCTAGAAAGAAATATTAGGCAACGAAAAAAGCTACATATTACCTAGGGAACATGATAGAAGAAGATAAAATGATGAAAGAAGGAAATTGAGTACCTTAATAGGCCAAAAGAGAAGGATGCCAGCGTTCAAAGGTATGATAAGCAGCCTGCCATAAATGATACAGAAAAAGCATAAAAGCTGAAAATCTAGTTTCTTGTCAGTGATTGAGCAGCAGAACTATTGAAATTGTGAATGTAATGAGGTCCAGGAGTAACACAGAAAGCTAACTACTAGGTACTGTTAAAGTAGCATGGTAATAAATAAGTTAAAAATAATAATAATGTAATTGGGTCAATGCAGTAAAGGGAATAATAATACACCTAAAGTTTTGTGGAAGAGAGATTGTCGAGTTATTGAAAAGGAATATTTACAATGTCATTAGATGTTAAGTTGCCCAAAGAATGGAAGGAGGCTCAGGTTGTTTCAGTATTCAAGCAGGGCAAAGATAGAGGGAGGCCAGGCAGGTACATACATTAGTTTCATAAAGAATACTAGAAACACTGGATTTAGAAAGAGATACTCACGCGAAACACGGCTGGCTAGGCTTGTGTAAGCAATTGATGAGGGAAAGCAGATGGATGCCTACTTCACTGACGTGACAAGGCAATTAATGGGATGATACGTGAGGTATTAACGAAAAATGAGAGTAATTTGTTAGCAAACAAGTGGTTAGAACAATGGATTGGAAACATCCTCAGGAGACAAAAAAAAAAAAAGAATCCTTATTACAGGAGGGAGACATGTCATAGGAAATCTTGCTAGGTTCCTTTTTCTATATAGTGGCAAATCACATGTGGTATGAGGTAGATAGTAAACTATAATTGTTTGCTGATGGCTATGTGTCATATGAATTGGTGGGTGTGAAACAAGTTATACAATGATCTTGAAAGGACATAAGCGTGAACAGAAAATAACAAAATTAAGACAAATATAAGAAAGACTACGACAGTGACGTTTCAAATGACTATAGTTAAGATGTATGACATATACAGATGGCAGGGGCAAAAGATACAGCAATGTAAGAATGTAAGAACCTAAGATTATTGTTGCAGGTTGATTTAGAGTGGAGAAATTGGGGAAGGATGTGTGTGTGTTTGTGTGTGTGTGAGAGAGAGAGAGAGATAAGTTTATAGAGAGAAAATGCTGGGAAAGCTGGCTAGAGTATACTGAAAGGAGTAAGTAGTGAGGCAAAGAAAAAGGCATACATCACAATGGTGTGGCCAATGCTAGGGTATGTGGTGGCTGAATGTGACTCAAATGTTGATTTGGAGATACGGATGCTGGAGAAGGTACACATACAGACAGCAAGGTGGGTAAAGAAGGGTAAATAGCAGAGGCACGGGCCTGCTTGTAAAGATGAAAGTAACTTTTGGCATTACTGACATTGAAAAATTTGAGATGCAAATCATTGAAGGACAGGAGAAGAATGGAAATACTGTTTAGGACAAACAAGGTGATATATTAGGACAAAGGATAGGTAAAGTTAAGCTGTCTATTAACTAACGGGGGTTATAGAAGAAGAGAGAATGGAAGTGAAAAAAATTCAAAGATTGTGGAGGAGAAGTAAGAGGTAGGAAAAGGAGTGGAATTTACAGATAGGAGATTTAATAACAATGAAGAGGGTTGAAACATTTAAGAAATGTTTTGTAAGTATTGGGAGTTTGGTTAATTTGGGGGAGGGGCGAGAGGTTTGAGGTGTCCTCATTATCAGGCCTATTGCAAGTGTATGTTCTTCCTAAATTTACATCTAGATAAAAAAAATTGCACTGTGTGAAATATCTATCTTTCAATTTAACAAAAAAAGTCTGTTCATATTTGCTAACATAATAAAAGTTGGCAACAAAATTTTATACTATCCATTGAAGAGTTGAAAAAATTCTTTTACTAAAAATACCATATCGACACAACCTATTTACTCATATCAAAATATTTTATTTCATATTCATTATTTTATTATTTTAGCAGCACAAATATTAACAAATAAATCCATTTCCCACTTTACTATTATTGCCAATATACATAATCTACTACATAAACAATTTTCTACACAGCACTTGCTATTTTAAAAATATGTTTCACTTTATAAAATTATTTCTACAATTTAAAATGTATTTTTCATGATTTTGAAGGCCTAAGGATGGTAACATGAAAATTTACTTTTAATCATATGAACATTGTGACCTACCTTACTTAGTGTTTTATGAGACATTATACAACTTCAAAAATCTTAATGTTAGGTTAAGTGGGCTTTACATACAATCTAACACAATGACATGGACTAGGAGAGTCATCTGCCATGATTGTAGTTAAGGAATCATCCCAGTATTCGCTAGGAATGATTAACAGAGACCAAAATCAGAATGAACAGAGCTAGGGATGTAACCTGAAATTCTTGAATGTGAATCTACTGTGCTTGGTTAACATTTTTTTAAAAATGTTTTTTGTTTATTTCAGATGATAAATGATGTGTAACCACTAAATCAGGATCTTTTTATTTATTTGAACAACACTTGATAACACATTTTCTTTACTCTCATTCTGTTCTGTTTACATTTCTATTTTAGCCATTTGAACACAATCAAGAAAGCAAATGCAGCAATTCTCTCCTATATCACTGTGTAAATGCAGTTAAACAACTGTGGGTACGTATATCTCGTAGTTAAAGCCAAAAACTTATTTCCTTAGTATTAATTGATTTGGACTCAACCACTGCGTAGAACATTTGCCAATTGCATTATCAGGTGTGGACATTGCTCAGCTATCTAGGTTACAGTTCGCTGCTGTTCCAGACATGGCTGCTCCAGCATTATATCTTCCCACAGACCATAGACAGCAACAGCGGTGGTGATGGTGATGGTGGTGGTGGTGGTCAGGTCTTTTAGCTGGACTGCCCCCCTTGCTGTGCCCAGGGCCACGCATGCACTGTGCCGGGTAGTGAGGTAGATGACATTCTGCTTGGCCAGTAGGTCTGCCAATGGTCCCAGCTAGGCTTGTATGAAGGAGTGGCTAGCTGCTGTGTCCACTAAGACAGAACTGTTGTAGCTGTTCACCACACTGGTAATTTGCAGCAATTGTCTGATCCCATTGTATACCTGTCTTAAGAAGGGCAGGTCCTGTGTTACTGTCTGGGCAGCAGGGTAGTCCAGATGTAAGACACTCCCTTCACTGGGTAGTTCCTGATGAGTCTTGTTGTTAGGTTTTCCTCACTGGACAGTGCTTGTGCCAGTGTAAAATCCCTGGTTGGCCAGCATGGCACTGTGGTGCATTGTTGTTGTGGTGATGCTTTGAGCCAGTGGCGGATTTAAGGGGGGGCAGAGGGGGCGACCCCCCCCTAAGAACCTGTTGTGTTTTTTTCATGCGGTAAATTTTTAAAATATATACAGAAGAAGCATTACATTTTCACAAATAAATATTTGTTAATAATATTCATCCACGCAAATAGACTCACAAATGCCTTACCACTCATATAATATGTACATTTTATGTGATCATAACTGCAAAATTCAATATTGTTAAACAACTTTTTCCCTTCTCTCAAGATCCTTTTTACGTAAGCAGAATTCCTTCTTGCTCAAAAAGTGCTGTGTGCTGTGCTGAAGGGAGGATATTGTTCCTGTTTTTTCTCTTGTATGAAGTCCCTTGCGACCCTTTCTTAGCAGGAGGGCGAGTGTGTCAGGTCGAAGAAATACTGGTCAGATCAAGGCCCTGTCATAAATAACGACCCACAGCCGGGAGTTGTAAAGAAAAGAGAAAAATTGGGGGGGGGGGGGGGGATTACAAACTATAACACCATGTCTTCACATACTCTCAGTCACTAGTGTGCAGTGAACAAGTGATGGTTTCAACTATATTTGTTATGAAGTGTTTTACGTTATGTTTTAATGTTGAATACTAACTAGGAAGATAGAGAAAATAACCTGTTTACATATTTTTAGTAAACTACATAAATGTGATGCAACAGGAGACGGCAATTCTGATACTGTGACACAGGTTCGTTTTTATTAGGTTCTTTATACCGTGAAAACAGTTTAAGGATGTTATAGTGTGAAAAATTACAAAATTTTATTTGTACGAAATAGCGTTATATATTATCATCTGAAGAACAATATTTTAGTGTGCATAGTTTTCCCAAAACTGCATGTCGAAGTAAACATTTCGACGTTATGGGAACATATCTCTGCGAAACCTTAATGAATAACAGTGGTTAAATAATTAACACTGAGTTTAATTAATGTCATGGACAGTAGCTTACTGCTATAAAAACACAAAACAAATTTTTGTATTTAAAGTAATCTAATAAAGTAAAGATTTTTACTAGACTTTCAGAAATGTTTTAAAAATACAACAAAATTTTTATTCTTGTGTCCATAAATTTGAGCGAATAGCCATTGGCTCGTTGCATCTAATTTCAGTATACATTTTTTAGACTCAATAAAGCTGTTGGTTTTCATTGGGTGTATGTTCCCATGACGTGATTCTTTTGAATAAGTAACGAAATTTTGATTAGCACGTAACAGCTAGGTATTTTGGGCTTGTGCTTGTGATGGGTGACATGATATGAGTATGCCGCAGCACCGGAATGAAGGGACGAAGTAACCGGAAGGTCCCCGAGAAAATACATCGACCAGCAGAACAAAATTTATTTCAAAATTTACCAGGTCACACGTTTTTCAAGAACTAACACAACCAAAAAAAGATTCGTCTAAGCAGAATATTAAAGTTGTTCTTAATTTTTGACAACCTAAAGTTTTGTGGTGTACAGTGTATGGAGTAATACGAAGTCGGCTAGTTCAGTTTAAACCAGGTAGCAAGCTCTCTCTATCCTTCCGTGGCATGATCGTTACTTTGCAAGGTTTGTCGGTTTTGCACTTATGATAATACGCCCGCTAGTCTGAGCAATACGTAGCTAAATTACGTCGAAGGTTACCATGGCGACGTCAGCGATTTGCCGCCCTAACTTGCGACGCTTTGCAATACTTCTAAAATAACTGGTCCGAATACCGCAACTCGCAGGCATCCCGACGCATAAATTGAAAATACCTGACGATCTCTTCATTCAACACCGCCTCTGAAAAGGCATCCGGCGCCTGAACTGACACCCTGGATTACCCGCCCGTCGTTATCTGCGTCTCAACGCCGTCTTCCGCTGCTTGAAAACGTCTGTCCAAAAATCTGTCAACAATCTAGCCATGCTCCTGTTTGGTGCCAACTTCCCTGTTGCTTGCCCTGAAGACGTTTATTCAATTGGGCCAATCTGGAGACAGCTTCCGAATGATAGCCCCGCCCCTCGAAGACACTTAACTTCCTGCCACTACCATATTTATTACATAATTATTTAATTTCATTTAGCTGCACTTTGACAAATACCCTACGTATTTATTTATTCTTAAAATTCCTCACATTCAAGTAATTTTAACTATTTAAGATTTGTATCTTTAACACAATAGGCTGGCTTTCCTCCCCTCCCGCCCGGTAGCTTTGGGGGTTATACAAGCGTTAGTGGTGGCGAGAAGACCCAGATGCTTGCACCTGCTGTTTCCACAAAGACAAATTATATACATTTCTGTTTTTCCTAAATAAAATTCTGCACATAGAGAATATCTACATCCTGACATGACGACGAAAAGAATGAATTGTCACATGTTATGTTTATTATTATGTCTGTAATTTATTAAAATTGCTTATAGTTGATGGCTATTAATTGGGGTGGTGACAACATGGCACGTCAGAATTTTTTTATATTAGCACAAACATTTTCCCTTTACATTCATAATTATCATTAAAAAAATAAAAATTTTTTGAAAGTAGTATATTCAAATTTTTGCTTGGAAACTCCTGAAATAGCACCATTTTGCACCTACAAATCCAAATTTTTTCGGGCGAGGACCCCCGGACCCCCCACTTTTGGCTTGTGGGGTATGTGTGTGTATACTTGTTAAGGCATACTCTCCGCCCCCCTAAGATAAGTGCTTAAATTCGCCACTGCTTTGAGTGCTCACTGTTTCAACATTGTCATTCTTCCTGGGCCCAAGTGTCTGTCACAGGTTGCTCACTGTTCCTTTCACACAAAAATGTCACTGCACTGGTAATTTTCATCTATGTGAACAATAACACTCCTTTCTCTATCGTGCATGCTACAGTTATATAGTTTTTGACAGCTTCATGCTGGTGTACTTGCAAAACAAGCAGAAGAGTCATGTGCAGCTTACACATGAAGGATGGCAGCGCTCATTCTGGGGCATCAGTTGGGCATATATGGCAGTACTGTATTTTATACACAATGAATTTCTCCACTGTCTTCTCCAGAAGGCTACTACTAGAAAGAGACAATAATTTCATATTTTTAGTTTGTCTCATTGTCAAAACCAGCCTTAAAAATGTACAATTAGACAGACTATTTTATTACATAGTTTTGTGACAGAGGTATAGTTTTGCATCTCAAACACGATACTGTACCCAAAAGTTAAATATGTGATTTTTTGCATTTAAAAATTACTTACAGAGGCATACTAGTTAAGACTGTAATGAGATACACTTGAATAGTTTAGTTGACGAAAATGGCAAACATGATTTGGATTGGTGTTCTTCCGCTAACAGACTTCATATTCACAACTTTTATTCCTAACTGCATGTGTCTACAGTAAGAGTGAAAAAACTTTGCCACAGTATGAAGACAAAGTGGCTGCCATCTCCGCCATATTGCGTTGCATTAATTTCGAGCCGCCAAAGAGACTAGATGTGTCTTAAGAATACAGCCAAATTGTGAAATGAAGTCATGTCAGGAGTACCAACTTATTGTGCCTAAACATTATCGGTAAATTAATTTGTAAATCATTTAGGCAAAAAATGGTTTTTCTTTAAAATTGTTTTCCGCTTATTTATGTGGCCAGGAGAGTGTAAAGTAACCAAGACTGCTTTTCTTCATAAATTTCTGCCATGTCATCATAACCACATGCTTTATGAGAACCTTTAAGTGCCTAGTAATAATGCAGAAAACTGCGAGGTGCTATTCTGTAGTTTAGAATCAAATATTATGTATAACTAAAAACTTCAACAAAAGTGTGTTTTATCTGAGCTTCTTGTCTACAGAAGTCTTTTGAGTACATTTTTATGGACCCTGGAAGGTTAAACCATTAACACCCATTGTCTCAATTAGGGGCAGAGGGTCCTGCGGAAACGTAAATTACTTTTCGGCAGTACTATATTAGCCTCCGCTCAGTCCAATGAAAATGTTTGTACTCTAGTTTAGTCTACAGTAAAAAATTTTTAATTAAATGAAAATTTTAAGGTTTTTTATACATCAATGTCACATTACAAAACTCGAAAAAAAAAAATTAATACAAATAATATAAATAATCTGCTGTAGACAACATAACTTAAAATTCACGAAGTAATTGAGTAATATTTCTTTTGACCTCATTTGACACTAATTATGATTTATAACTATAAATTTGGGTATATTTACAATTTACATTTATTTTCAATGACTACTGTTTGTAGTTAATACTGACTTTGGCACTCCAACCCATTCACCCACCACCTCTGAATATGACTGTTAAATAAGGAAGTCTGATCAACAAGGAAGTGACGTCTGTTACCCTTATGTACTCTGGGATCTCTCCTTTACACTTTAGCTCACTGAGAATTTTTGTACAACATTCATCTAGGGAACGTTTTTCTGTGAAATGTCAGTGAAGCTCTAAGAAGAATGCTTACCACATCAAGCCTAGTCTCTACAAGTAACTTCAATGTGTCCGTGCTTGTCCTCTCAGGTGAGCACTAGCCTGCTCAAACCAATTCTTCTGCAGTAATCCATTCTGTGTCAGACTATCAGCTCAAGCTTTGACATTGTCCCACATCTGTTCCAAGCCTGTGAGCATGGTATATGAACACACATTCGTCCCAAACATGTCATGTAATATGGGATCTAGGCCGCATGGCAACGCACACAGATCCCACCATTCTACCCAACTTGGCCCCATTTTACACACTTTCATCAAAAACTGTACTCACCGCATCTGATGTTTGCAGATAAACATGTTCTTATACACTCTGGTACCCCTGCTCATGCACATTAATTCCAAAGTAAGTGGCCAGAAGTGCAGGTTCTTGCATATTTTCTGCCATCCACGAAGTGAATGGATTATTGAGAGTTAAGTTAACACAAAATTTCTCTTTGAAAATCAACTTGAACACATTCTGGGTGCTATATGACATAGTTTGTCCTGAGGTTTGCTACGGGGGAAAGGAAGCACAGACTGAGGCTGGAAGCATGAGCTATCTCTGAGTGTTTAGGGGTTTGCATGGTAGGACCTCACGATAATGGTGAATACCAACTTTTTACTCTCTTTGATGGGCAAGATGGACATCTTAACACTTGGAATGAACACTCACTGACATAGGTTGAACTTGTGGGTTTGTTATGCATAGTAAGACACATACACTGAACAGCCACATGGTTCTGCAAGTGCAAACGTTGCAGATTGACATTTTAGGGATGAGTGATGTGGCCTAGTTAAATAGGCGACAAAGCTAGACTCAAACTTAAGCAACAATTGTGGAATAAAGTTATGGAAAAGCAGAGGTTGCGACGAACATGGAAAACATGATAAGTCTGATAATGTCTGAGCTAGCCACTAAACGTTAACTGAAATCTCGCACCTGTTTCCATACTTTAAAGTAACTAGGAAGACCACTATAAAACTCAGATAGTGCAAAGTTTAGGTCTCGCCTCTCGCTTGTTGCTGGTCCATGTCTATGTCTGTATGAGGTTGTACATAGACTGCGTAGAGCACATGGCGGTCCTAGTGGTTGTTTATGATGGCCACTAGAGGTGCTGGTGTCACCTCACGTCTTTTGCTTTGACCCAATAATTTATGTAATATGATTAAATACAAGAAAGTAATACTTCTTATGTTACAACACATACATGGATATGCTGTGGTAATGCGATTACTTTTACTATACATGATTACAAAGGTGGTGAAACAACTAGGAGTACTTCTATTCTGAAGGTTGCCACCCTGCGAGTTGTTCATGTTAATTGTGTGCATGTTACCTGAAAAATAAACATAATCCTTAAAGATGAACAGGTGGTTGTGAAACGGCCATGATCAGAGAATGGAACAGTTATTTCAGAGTTCATTACACACATAAAAAACAGAGGGTGGCAGAGACCTGGAGTGGCCACACTTGGCGGCTAGCTACACAACCGTCTGACCCTTTGTTTATTCCATCCCTTCTTCTCAATACTCAGCACACGTTACACTGCAGTAACACAGATATACATATATTCAGTTCAGCTGGATGGACAAGGTGAAGAGGTTCCTCGTTGTTGGGCCAGCATATCCAGTCTGAGTTTTGGTCCTGAAGAGGAACGACATCAAGGTAGTGGGATTTGAATAATGTTTTGTCTGGCTGTGTTTAGTAATTAACTTCTCACAATTTCAGAGATTTCAGAATATGAATATATAATTTACAAACACATTTATTTCAAGTAGTACTGTACCCATTGTAAGCAAATTTAATTTATAGGAAATTTACTATACAAAATTGTATTTCATTAGTAGTAATTGTTTTATGTACACCATGTTAAAAGGCAGGGCGACATTAAATACGGAGGTATTATATTATATTCATAGATCAATGTGACAATTTTCAACTTATTATACACCCAGACTGAGGAAAGTACCTTTACTGGTTATGCTAGTAACTTTTTGCTTTCATAATCATATAATACTGTACTTTAAAGAAAACTAGGGGGTATATTTTAATAGGAATTCACTGGACAACTTATTCAATATAACCTTAACTTTAATAATTATTATGAACACCAACATGTACTGTTTTTTAAAATTAAGTTTTGAACAAAAATTGCTGTTTATTAGGTAGCAAGTTGGATAACAATAGTTATACTTGAGATCTTTGAGGAAGTAACACATGTAAGAAAAAAATATGCTGGTCGCTCCTGAAGGAGAAAAATAATTGCTGCTGACTTTCCTACGTCAGTCCAGCACTTATACCATTTAAAAATTTGAGTTGCTATGTTTTATATCGGAAACCATGAAGCTGTACGCGGTCCTGACTTGCCATTCTTGACCGTCGTAACCGTGCCTACAACCAGCCAGCCCATGATAATACAAGGTGAGATGTGAAATCCCCTGTGCGATGCACAAGTATTTAAATTTAATAACACTACAAGAATTAATCGCAGTTTGTGTACTGAAAGAAAAATATTATAGTGTAAAAATACAAAAATAAAAAATGAGAGTAAATACTATATCTTTATATAGTAATGAAGTTAAGTTTCCTATCTTAGTTTTTATCCTAAAAGAAAAGTGTTCTTAATTTTATAGTTTTAATTTATATTTTTTCATCTAAACAAGAAGCTCAGCTCTAGCCGCAGAGGCTGCCAGTGAATGGGTATTTTCTGGTGCTAGAAACGAGTGATAATATAGAAGTGATTTTGGTGTAACTGTATAATCACTTTGAACCAATCTAAGCAAAATTATCTAGATACAAAAGTTTCACAAGCACAGGAAAGCAAAACAATTTCAAAGTAAGTTGCTGACCTGTGACGACTATCAGCTCACTTCAATTTCTAGGATTTAAACAGGATGCTGCACAACCAATTAGTTTGTGGATTGCAGAACAAAGTACTACAGTATGTTCTACTGGCAAAAGACAAGCTGACATTTCAGGTTGCCTTAGACATAGCCACAGCTGCAGAAGCGGCCAGTCAGAATGTCGACGACTTTCAAAGCATGGTATGCAATTTAGCCGAGGTAGTTTGTAAAGTTATCATTTCCAGGCACCGCTCTTTCCATAAAAGTAAGCCAATGAAGGGCAACGTACACAAGCTGACCCAGGATCAAATACCTTGCCAGCGTTGCAATGGGTCTCAAATTCCAGAAAGGTGTAGACACCGCAACACTGTGTGTGCAACTTTTGTTCCCAACCCGGCAGTTTGGAGTGAGCTTGCATTAGAACCTGACATCACAACAGAAGTCACATTAAGACCCAATCTGATGCCGTACAACATTGCAGGTTGCAGGAATTCAAGGGATGAATAGCGCAAACTATACGGTGCGTACAACTTGCAATCAAGGAAGTCACAAAGTTAGCCACCAATATGGTTGACAGTGTAGTTGGATGGGCGGGAGTTGGTAATGGAGGTCGACACAGGAGTCAGGTTCATGATCATCAGCAAAAATACATTTGAGGTCCTATGGCCAGAGAAGCCAGAACTCCAGGAGACCAAACTGCTGTTGCACACATGGTCCCAAGAAAAGTTGCATGTTCTTGGGGTCTTGGAGGTACAAGTGCAAACAAGCACTGCACAGGCAACGCTACCATTGCTGGTGACTGAAGGAAATGGTCAAAGCCTTTTGGGATGCAGTTGGATGCATCCAATAAGAATATCAGTAACTGGGATTTTCTCATTGCGCCCTGACATAGCAGCAAAGCTGATCAATCAGCATTCTAAAGTCTTTGCTAGTACAGAGAGTTAGGCCTATACACTGGGCCAACAGTTTACATACATTGAACCAGCTACCAAGGCGAGAGGCGCCCAATACTCAACTACGAACCATTCGGCCAAACTCCCGTCATAATGCTCCTAAGAGCCAAACCCAACCAAAGGCAAGAAACATTTGTCATGACCTACGCTCGGGGCAATCACAACAGGAAAGCAATATATCAGTGAGAAAATGACACATACCTTTCGAAATTAAAGCAGTATTTCAATAATAATTTACATCAATTCCTCTCTCGGCACAATTAAGTTAATTTTCAGAGACACAGATCCATGCAAATACCTTTCACGAAATGTCAATTTTACAGGCTTGACCTAAGAGCATTTTGCCCTACAACATGCCAAAATGGCAGTCACACCTTCAGTAATCCTCTCGGCTTCCCGGCACAGTGCATACAAATAACACATTATTTGCTTTGCCCACGCAAATGCAAAGCCCTTACTCAATGTACTCTTTTGCACCAGAGTCGTACAATACCCTAACATTATGGCAAAAATCCGCAGGGGTTAAGAACATTACCCTCCTATATATAGAACTCAAAGCCTTTCAAATTCAGTATCATTTGTTTTGAAATGCAAACACCTTTCCTTCCCAATCACGAACCAGCTCTGTGCACCCAATTTTGGTTTCCGACCGACTTGGTCAAAGTTTTAAAGGTCTCTGACGAGGTCACAATGGGCAATTTCCAGATGACTCTTAAGTTTCACGAGTCACATTTCCCCGACAACTTCGAAACCAAAATTCCGGCAGGGATCCTCATCCAAAGAGCCATGCTCCCCACACAAGGAAAAGGCGAAAATCGAGACGACTCACCACTTCATCAGATTCTCGGCGACCACTGGTCACCAGCCACATACATCGGCTGCGAACGGGCCATCCAAACCTCTTGTTAAGCCCAAGAGCAATTGGGCGATCACCCCTTCAGAAAAGACTAAGAATCTTCCCGAGTCAAATACCATCGGCGCCGCGACTTCGTCGGATCACACACTCACAGATCGTCCACCTTGCCAGTTACCTCCTCATTCAACTCACCTTGCCAGAATGAGCGCCACTCGCTCCCTCCTCCCACCAAGCAAAACTTATGCCCCCCCTTTTTTCCCCTTCTCCTAGCCGAGACCCCTGAGACACTCCTTCCATCAAGGCCGCCCTTCTACGGTCGTTAGAGGGGTAGACCCGACTGAGGAGGGACTCAAGAAACCCCGAGATAACTACCCAACACGCCCCCATTTGACCAGAAAGGTAAACACACCAAGATTGAAGCACTACAGACAGGGAGAAGCAAAATAAGCCTCGGCTGACAGACGTCCTTAAAGAAAAGGGAAACCAAACCAAAATAATCAGACCAAAATCTAGCAAACAATAAAAAGAGAACCAAAAACAAACATAAACAACCAAACCTACCATTAAGGACCCAACCTTGACCAGCCACCCAGCTCAATCCCCCTGCCCTAAAATCCTCCTACGGGGATGCCAAAAACAGATCCATAACCCTTTCGTCCAAACAAGTATAACAATCTATGACACTTCTATATGCCTTAACCCCTGATTTGAACAAGTTATATCCCCGCTACACAAATATCAGGTACTCTGTCAACTTTCCACACACTTTCCTCTATTATTACAGTAGTACATGCTAAATCGGCACTACCCACATCATATGATCTTAACATAATACATAAACCCAATATCAAAACATACACCCTTTAAACATCTTTACACACCTAAAACATTTTAACCCATTACAAAACCTGTATCACAATAGTAATCTTAAACAATATTCCTTAGACATTAGGGATCCCTTAAATTATAAAAAAAAAAAACTTGGTGTCTTACATATAACAATACACAACATTACAAACGCTGGCCAGCAACAAATACATTACAAGTCTACCACAAACACGTTAAAAGGCTTAGGTTCTTTCCAGAAATCGTTTAAGATGGGAGACGTGTGCCTTTCTCATATAGAAAGGATCACTCTCCTTTAACAAGCTCTACGTGGATGCACCAAGTCTCTTCCCCGACACATATGGACCCTCAAAACGCGGAGATAGCTTGGCAGAAATCTTATGAGCCAGATCCGAAAGACGAAAGCTTCGACAAAGCACACGGTCCCCCGACTTAAATGGATTATCAATCCTCCCTTCGTTATACCTTACAACCCCTTCCCTCTGGGCTTCCTCCAATCGGTCTCTTACCCGGCACAATACCACCTTCCTTTGCCCCTCCGAAAGCATTGAGTCTATAGGCGGGATACCCGAAACATTCAACAGGGGGTGGGTTAACCTCCTTCCCCAAAACACAAAAGCAGGATTCTCCCCTGTCACGTCGTGCCAAGCATCATTCATGCCAAAGTTAATCCATGGCAACTGGTCATCCGATTCACTATGGACAGGACCTCTGAAAATCCCTAGACTCACTTTCAGATTACTGTTTACCCTCTCTACCTGATTTCCTTGAGGGTGGTGAGGGCTACTGAAAGAATGTTTAATGCCCCTAGTCAAAAACATATGCCAGAACTCCGTTCCAGTAAAACAGGCCGCATTGTCGCTAACCATTTCAGGGGGTGCACCAAAAAATTTCCATATACTATTTTCTAAAGTAGAGCTGAGAGTCACAGCTTTAATATTTTTTATTGGCAGAAGGAAAACGAATTTAGAGAAAATATCTAACACCACCAGGATAGCGATATTGCCCTTTTTTGATCGTACCAATGGACCAAATATGTCGATATGCACTTTAGCCCACGGGGCCTTCGGGACCTCTGCAGCATACCGACCTACCTTCGTGTTTCGAGGGGGCTTTAAATCTTTGACACTCTTCACAAGTATCTACAAATCCCTTAATCATCCCATTCATTCCTTCCCAATAAAAGTCTCTTTTTATTTTATCCTTTGTTTTTAACACACCCCAGTGCCCTCCTCCAAGTTGGTCATGGTAATAACGCAAAATCATTTGCTGTACTGCTTTAGGGGCCACTATCCTCTTCCGTGCCACGCCAGACGACTGGTAATACAATATGTTTCTCTCTCTCTTATAATCTGTCATCAACCCAGATTTTATCTCAGCACACCTTTTCTTACACTTCTCATTGGATTTTTGATGATCCACGATAGCCTCAAATGATTCAGGGCATGATAGCAATGACTCTATCAATCCCAATTCCCCTTCTTTCACCGGCTCAAAATGGTCCTCATCAAACATTCTGGACAAGGCGTCTGCAATCGGATTGGCCTTGCCACTGACATGGTGAATTTTGAACCTACACCGATTCAGACGCAACACCCATCACCCCAACTTTCCCAGCTAGTGGGGATGCCCCAAAATCCAAGACAACGCTTGATTACCTGTATACAATTTAAATTCGGTTCCATCCAAAAAGCACTGAAAGCGCTCCATACCAAATAAACAGGCGAGAAATTCCTTTTCGTAAGCACTCAGCTTTTGCTCTGAGTCACTTAAAGTTCTACTGGCGTAAGCTATGGGTTGACCATTTCCCTTACCTTCGTATTCTTGACTCAAAACCGCTCCTAATGCCTTTGATGACCCATCCACGAATAAACTGAACTGTTTCTCAAAATCAGGAAGCTTTAACACTGGTTCTTTACAAAAAACGCGTTTCAAAGTTTTGAATGCCCTATCCTGTTCCCCACCCCACTTAAACGTAACTCCTTTTCTTTTCAATTTATTTAAGGGTTCGGACAACTCTGACAAATTCGGGATAAAACGTGCATAATACCCTACCATACCTAGGAATTTTGAACCCCATATACTGTTTTTGGCTGAGGGAAGTCTACAATAGGCTTAATTTTTTCAGCACTGACTTTCAACTTGCCCCTTCAAGGACGTCTCCCAAAAATTTTACAGATTCTTTTCTCATGGCCACTTTCTTTGGATTTATTGTCAAACCAGAATCCCTTAACTTTTGCAACACTTTCCTTACATGGGTCAAGTGATCCTCCCATGTTTCACTGTATATGATTACAACGTCAATATATTGGAAGACAAAGTCATACTTGTAGTCCGATAACACACTATCTAACACCCTGCTCAGAGCTTGACTCCCGAAATTCGATCCCATGGGAATCCTGGTGAATTCAAATTGCGCCCAGGGCGTGCTAAAAGCTGGGTACTTTTGACAATCGGGATGCAGTCTCACCTGATAAAAACTACTGTTCAAGTCCAAAGTGGTGAAATATTTCGCCTTACCAAAATGTTGCAAGGCACCTTCCACAGTGGGCAACGGAAATGGATCTAACAGCACACATTCATTTAGTTTAGCATGATTAATAACTAGCCGAAAATCACGTCCCCCTGGTTTATTAATCAAAAAGCCTGGTGACGAAAATTCGGATGTTGAGGGAACTACCCTCCCGCCTTTAACACTTTATCGATCTTCTCTCTATAAAAACGTAATTTAACCGGAGAGCATTGGAATGGCTTACTTCTAAAAGGCATGGTACTAGTTAAATAAAACTTATATGGAACCACATCACACTTACCTATTTTGTCCGTCACTACATCAGCAAATTCAGTTATGGTACTTTCAATATCCTTTCTCCTTTCTCCCTGCTGATCAACAACCCAATAACTATTATCCCCGTTGCCACTTATTAAGTTTATTTGAACTTTATTACTGAAGCCAAATGCCATAACACGCTTCCCGAAATCCACCTTAGCTTCCACATAACCTAAAAAGTCCAGGCACACACTATGTTTATACTCAAACCGTTTATTACAATGAAAACAAAATTTCACGAAAAACTGGCAATTTTACAATGCAGTCGAACGATTCCTTCACCTTTTACGCGTTCGCCATTTGCTAACATAAATTCCGGACGATCTTCTACACACAATCTACGCAGCACAAGATCATTTTGGTGGGGTATTTGGGGATAAACATGAATTGTAAGGTTCGTCTTTTTTGCAGACGACTGTGTATTGTACAAGATGATTGGAGAGGGTGGGGTCTGCAGGAAAACATAAACCAACTGGAACAGTGGACGAAGGAAAATGAGATGAAAATTAACGTAAATAAAACTAAAATTTTGAGATTTACACAGAAAAGAGAGGTAGTCAGAGAGACATATAGATGGGGAGGACAGGAGATTGGAGAGGCGAACAGATATAAATATTTGGGAGTTATTCTTCAGGATGACTTAAGATGGGGCGAGCAAGTGAAGTGAGTTACTAGTAAAGGAGAAGAGCGCTCGCCCTGCTGGGAAGGGTGTTAAGGGGCACAGACAAGAAAGTGAAAGAAAAGGGAAACAAAACAATGGTGAGGCCCATTTTGGAGTATGCGGCAGCAGTCTGGGACCCATACGTGGGAAGGGAAGTGGTAGAGATTGAAAAGGTGCAGAGAAGGGCTGCTAGGTGGGTCACAAATAAGTGGAGGACACAGGGGGAGAGAGAGGAAGATTTCAGACCATCAGTAATGGTGAGAGGACTGGGGTGGGGCACACTGCAGGAAAGGAGGAGAGTGGAGCGGCGGGTAAGGATGTTTAAGGTGGTGAGAGGGGTGGGTGGGTGTTCACAACTAGGTGACAAGATACAGAAAGGTATATTCAGGGGAAGAGGTGATCATGAGTGGAAGATACAGAGGGCGAGGAAGAGGACAGAGAGAGGAAAAAACACTATGATGGTGAGAATGGTGAAGGATTGGAATGAATTGACGAGGGATGTGGTTGAGGTGACGGGAGCGAGGGAGTTTAGGAAAAGGTTGATGGGGTCGGAAAATTGAGAAGAGGTAGGTTAAGCAAATCCTTGCCACAGGGCTGAGGCCTAATTGCAAGGAGAAAAACTGAATTAAAAAATTATGGCGACTCAAAGGCTCCCAGAACTGCCAACTTACAAGACTCTGTGATGCGCCCGAGTCCACCAAAGCTAACTCTGTTTCTCCATACCATTCTATCGGTATTAAATTGGCATTTTTCACTATATTCCTTCAACGTTTTGATTGAAACACCGAGGCTACGAGTTTGCGCTCACATCGCGCCCACCTCAGTTTCCCGGACATTTTTTTCCCATGTGCCCAGTTTGTTTACAGCGAAAACATTTCCTCTTCGCCATATTTAGTAAAGGCTGCTTACACTCGGAAACCCAATGTCCCCAGCGGCCACAATTTGCGCATCTTCCAGCCCTATTCCCATCACTAGTTTTTACATCCTTGTTTATGGGTCCCTTTTCCCCTGGCCTCGTGTTTTCACTAGCAACCATAAGTTTTTCTTTTTTATGCCATCGTTGTTTGGATATCTCCCCATTATTTTCTGTCGAGAATTCTTTCCTGTAATCAGCTCGTTGTTGTTCATGACCCTGAATCTCAATCGCCAACTATCGCAATCCTGCGATAGTTTCGGGAAAAACACAAATGCTACATTCATGTCGCGTATTTGGTGAAATGTTACTCATTATCATTTCCACCAAATCTTTTTCTTCCTTCCTCTCCCCTAAGGCACGACTACAGTCTATTATAGACTCCACAAAACTAATCATCGTTTCCGACAGCATTTGGAATCTATCCATGTATCGTCTACCATAATTTCTTCTTACACTCGCCGGACAAACTCGAAACAGTCGTTTAATAAATACCATAACAGTGCAATCCTCTTCCTCTGACAACACTTCGGCTAACACTGGAGCAAAGGGTCCCTAACATTTCCCTGCTATTCCACGCAATAAACTCTTATCGTTCACTTGTCCCAAGTCCATAATTCTAATGACACGTATTATGAAATCCAATACCTTATCCACATCCCGTGACTCAAGGCACGGTAGGGGTTTTATCAAGTCGCGCACCCATTTTTTCATTGTCAGCCTGACCCCCATTTGCCCCACAATTAACAAATGCGAAGGGCTTCTGTCTCCCGTCTGCCTCAATGAACCAAGCTGTCGCTCGTTGACGCAATTCTAATGCAGTGTCAGTTTCGGTGCATTCCACACCCCTTTCGTTCAAATATAACATCAAATCTGCCCGGCCAAGTCTGTACGAAAAATCGGAAGGTGCCGCCATGTTCTTGGTGCCCTCAACTGAGGAGGAATAGACACATACAAAAGTACAAACTACTAATAACAAAACGGTCATAACACTGCTCTGTATGTCGCAACGTTTTCTCACTGATTTTGCGACCACTTGCCTCACAAAACAGCAGAGTCGCGCACGATTTGAACCAGCTACCAAGGCGAGAGGCGCCCAATACTCAACTACGCACCATCGGCCAAACTCCCGTCATAATGCTCCTAAGAGCCAAACCCAACCAAAGGCAAGAAACATTTGTCATGACCTACGCTCGGGGCAATCACAACAGGAAAGCAATATATCAGTGAGAAAATGACACATACCTTTCGAAATAAAGCAGTATATTCAATAATAATTTACATCAATTCCTCTCTCGGCACAATTAAGTTAATTTTCAGAGACACAGATCCATACAAATACCTTTCACGAAATGTCAATTTTACAGGCTTGACCTAAGAGCATTTTGCCCTACAACATGCCAAAACGGCCGTCACACATTCAGTAAAATCCTCTCGGCTTCCCGGCACAGTGCATACAAATAACACATTATTTGACTTGCCCATGCAAGTGCAAAGCCCTTACTCAATGTACTCTTTTGCACCAGAGTCGTACAATACCCTAACATTATGGCAATAATCAGCAGGGGTTAAGCACATTACCTTCCTATATATAGAACTCAAAGCCTTTCAAATTCAGTATCATCTGTTTTGAAATGCAAACACCTCTCCTCCCCAATCACAAACCAGCTCTGTGCACCCAATTTTGGTTTCCGACCGACTTGGTCAAAGTTTCAAAGGTCTCCGACGAGGTCACAATGGGCAATTTCCAGATGACTCTTAAGTTTCACGAGTCACATTTCCCCGACAACTTCGAAACCAAAATTCCGGCAGGGATCCTCATCCAAAGAGCCATGCTCCCCACACAAGGAAAGGGCAAAAATCGAGATAACTTAACACTTCATCAGATTCTCGGCGACCACTGGTCGCCAGTCACATACCTCGGCTGCGAACGGGCCATCCAAACCTCTTGTTAAGCCCAAGAGCAATTGGGCGATCACCCCTTCAGAAAAGACTAAGAATCTTCCCGAGTCAAATACCATCGGCGCCGCGACTTCGTCGGATCACACACTCACAGATCGTCCACCTTGCCAGTTACCTCCTCATTCAACTCACCTTGCCAGAATGAGAGCCACTCGCTCCCTCCTCCCACCAAGCAAAACTTATGCCCCCCTTTTTTCCCCTTCTCCCAGCCGAGACCCCCAAGACACTCCTCCCATCAAGGCCGCCACTCTACGGCCGTTAGAGGGGTAGACCCGACTGAGGGAGGGACTCAAGATACCCCGAGATAACTACCCAACACGCCCCCATTTGACCAGAAAGGTGAACACACCAAGATTGAAGCACTACAGACAGGGAGAAGCAAAATAAGCCTCGGCCGACAGACGTCCTTAAAGAAAAGGGAAACCAAACCAAAAGAATCAGACCAAAATCTAGCAAACAATAAAAAGAGAACCAAAAACAAACATAACCAAGCAAACCTACCATTAAGGAACCAACCCTGACCAGCCACCCAGCTCAACATACTGACTCTGAAGCACGGCCAGTTTTTCGGAAATGTTGTCAAGTGGCATTTGCAATGAGAGGGAGCATGAGGAACGAAATATATAAACAATCACAGCAAGGGATTTACGAGCCAGTAGCCTACTCTAGTTGGGCTACAACTATTTGTGATATTCCTAAGGCTGATGGGTTGGTATGGCTATGTGGGGACTATAAATGCTTGATGTATAGGGTGCACCAGAAGAGGTTTATCCACTCCCAACTTCAAATGAGGCATTCTCCAATCTGGCAGGTGGGAAGTTTTTCACTAAGTTTGATTTGGTCGACACACATTTGCAAGTGTCAGTGGACAACAAAACTCCAAACTTATTGACAGTGAACACTAATAAAGGATTGTTCAGAGTGAAAAGACTTCCATTTGAAATCCGTTGTACAACAACAGTATTCCAGGGGTTGAAGGAGTTATATTGTAGTGTACATAAAAATTCAGGTTAGGTTTTACTTTCTTGTTCGGATCCACTTTTGATTTTAGTTGGGCCGAGAGTCTATTCATGGTAAAGCTTTTCTTGCTAAGATGTGGTCATCTTGTTTTCACCTAGAACGTTTAGGGCCTCGACGCACATGTGCGCCCAGTTGTTATAAAAACATCAGTAGTTTCACAACTCCTCTGCAGTTTATCGGAAACGTCACAGTACATCTGGTAGTAATTAGCATTGAGGTTAGGCTGTTATCCACAGGCCATGTCCATTGTATTTGCACCAACACGTTCGCTAGAATCATTGCGGTAGCTGCATGAACCACGCAAGCTTTAATGACATAATAACTTATGTGAGGAACAGCTGTGTGCGAGTGACGATAGGCCACTGTTTTTTTGTCTCGTCCTCCAACTTGTGTTTTGTTGGTACACCTGGGGTAGTTGATGTAAGTCAGTTGGCAGTACTGTCGCGCTGCGAGTTTGTTCACCACTATTCGGGGAAGGTTATGTTTTTTTGAACGTCCCGTACGTAGAAACATTTGTGCGGTGATCATAAATGTCAGCAGGACAGTTTTATATTAGGACTGAACTTCGTTGTGTGGTCATTATTAGTGTGATTCTAGTGCGTGATTCTCGGGGTTATTCTTAGTAAGATTGTCTTTCGTCCGGGAGTAGGTGTAGTGAGTTAGTGTTTACCATGTAGGTTTCACAGTGCGGTGGTCACAAAGGCAGCCTAATGGCTTTAGAGTTATGTAGTTTCATAGTTTAAATTAGGTAACTAAATGCCATAGCTCGCATGTGTTTGAAAATTAATGTGTTTGGCTTTCGTTACAAATCGGTATCAGGTTTTTAAATGTGTAAATATGGTATCTCGGATACCATAATCATCAAGTTTTAATGACGCCGATTATTTATCATGAATCAGTTGTAGATGGAGCCCTTTCCAAGGCACGAGTACAAGGCAAAGGACATCTCATTTGGGAGTGGTTGGACATGCCAAAAATCTTAAGTATTCCTCTGATTTCTAATTTATGTTGTTCTAACTTTATGTATTAAAAGTTTTCAAGCTAATGTAAGAAAAACAAATTGTAAACGCATGATGATTTAAAATTTCCTTTAATCAGCACAAACAGTTTTAATAAAAATCCTTTTTATTATCTTGTTGTACAAAATCTTTACACTAAATTATTTAACTAAGTTATTGTACCTTTTTAAACAAAACTGATTACTATTATTATTTTTATTTTTATTAAAACAGAAAAACTATATCTATTAATATATTTCATTTCAGAATATAAATTTCTCCCTTTATTTTCTTGGTCTTTTGTAACTTACATTTTATTTGACCTTAGGAAGGTTTACCAAATTATTAGAGGCAGAAACCAGGTCCTGTTTAAGGACTACATAAACTTAGGTCACCGGTTTTCAAGTACGTCTGCCTCTCACAGATGTAAGCGAGTGCTGTGTAAGCTCACGCCCCCCCCCCTATTTTTTTTAGGTCACGTAGCTGTGTTGAACTATGACCCTTTAATTTGTAGATGTGCTTTAGGTTAGGTTTACTTCCTTGAGGAAGTACAATGTGGTTTGTCGCAGGTCACTTGGTCACATAGTTGTTGGTTGATTAGTGTATTTTGAGTATAGTTTTAGTATGGGGCCTGGGACAGAAGAGTATTTGTTTAATTTAGGCAAGGGTGGTTAGATGTTTGTAGTTTGTGTTGTGTGTTGTAAGAGTCGGTCGTGGTCAGTTAAATTGAGATGGCTCTGGCAATTAAAGATCATGATTAGGTTAGTTTTTTGTTATTTCCTAGTACTACCCTGCCAATGTATTTACTTAAATAGATAGATAATTTAGAGAGTGTATTTATGTATTCTGGAGGCATGGTTTAGTGTATTGGTCATGTCTACAGGCTAGTGAACCAACCACCAAGATTTATTTGCCATTTATTAATTGTTTATGAATGATTGTTAAGTTAGCTCTAGCAGTTTTACTTTACTATTTTTTTATTTTTTTTTTTACATTACAATACTATTAGACAACACACTCATCACAGGGACTAACGAAGAAGAGCACTGGTCAAGGGCATGCCAGGTTCTTAGCCGTGTTGCGGGAGATGGATTGCAGTTGAAGAAATAAAAGTGTGCTTGTGCGGTTCTATCTACGAAATTTTAAAGTTACCATTTGGACAGAGCTGGGTTGCATTCTACCCTGGAGAAGGTCAAAGCAGTCCCCTCAGCCCCTACATGCAAGAAGGAGCTTCAGTCTTTTTTAGGACTGCTAAACTTCTACGACAGATTACTGCATGACAAGGCAAATTTGGTGGAACTTTACACCATTTACTGGACAAAGGGCAACCACAGGAGTGGACTCATGCACATGAAGATGTATTCTGCGCTGCAAAGAATCTTCTCCAGTCAGAAGCAGCGTTAGTTCACTATGGCGTGAGAAAGCCTTTGGTGCTAATATGCACTATTTTTGAGTGCTGGCTAAAAGTGCTGGCACATGCAGTGAAAAGCCCATTGCTTTTGGGTCTCGCACCTTGCACAATCATGAGACAAACTAAGCCAAAATATACAAGGAGGCTCTAGAAATCATGTCCGGAATAACTAAGTTTAGACAGTATATGACAGCACCGCCCTTCACAGTTGTTACTGACCACCAGCCTCTTTTGCGTTTGCTGGACCTGACTAGACAAACCCTGGACATACTTTCTCCAAGGCTACTGAGGTGAAGTCTGCATGTTTAACTACAAGCTTGTGTACAAATGACCTATCACAGGACAAGTAGATGAACTCAGTCGGCAGCCACTGGGGATACCAGTGATAGAAATCCAAGCTATAGGGGACAAATTAATGATGGAAGCACTCCCTGACTCCCCAATTGAGGCCAATAGGATTGCAAGGCTGACTGAAACCTACCCAGTGTTATGTATGGCTAAGAAAAACACTGAAATTTGTTGGCCCAAAAACCTAACTGTATCAGACGAACTTTGACCTTACTTGTTCCAAAGAACAGAACTGTCTCTCTACAGGGGACACATTCTGTGGGGAAAGTGAGTAGTCATACCAGCTCAGTTGTGGAAAGAGATACTGGCAATGTTGCATGCAGCTCATGATGGGGTTGTCAAGTACAATGCAATAGCACAGTGACCTAAAATGGACAACAGTACAAAGAAGTTCGTCAGTCACTGACAGCATTGCAAGCAGCTTCACACAAACCCACCACAGACACAGGATGTCAGTTGGGAACCAGAAACCCTACCATGGGCAAGACTCCACATTGCTTTTTTTTTGGGCTCTTCCAGAGCAAGATATTCCTTGCTACATTGGATTCTCATTCAAAATGGCCTGAGGTTAGAATGGTACCTTCGGTACCATCAGCAGTGGTCATTCGAGAGTTGCGGGATATGTTCAGTGTTCATAGCGTACCCAAGTGTATTGTTTCTGACAATTGTTCAGCTTTTGTATCACAAGAGATGAAAGCTTTTCGCAAGTAGGAACGGCATCAGGTTAATTCGAGCAGCCCCATTCTACCCCTCGAGCAACAGCCAGGCAGGTTGAATGGTGCAGACAGTAAAGGTGAAGCTAAATAAGCTGGGAGGCGGTGACTGGCAGACGAGGCTGGCCAGGGTACTGTTCGTGCTGCACACCACACCAGTTGCAGGAAGCCAGGAAACACCAGTTGATCTACTGATTGGACGTCAGCTGAGGACAGTGTTGGACCAGATCCGACCAACTGCCGGTGAGATACACGCACCTTCTGCCCAAACACCAACAGACAGAAATATGCGATGCTTTCCAGTAAATGAATCAGTGTGGTTCAGGGGTTATCATGACAAGGCCAAATGATTACCTAGGAAGATCTCAGGACCACAGGCGCTACATATAAACGTGGTAATGGATAATGTGGGTCACAAGCATAGGTGCCATGTGGACTAGCTGTTACACAGGGAGCCTAGGGAATGGGGAAGCAGTAGAATACTGCAAGATCCCCTACAGTCGCACAACAAACAATGGCTATCCTCTGGAATGGGACGGGCAACAAGTGGGACCTGCACTCAAGCTAAAGATAGCAGGCTACAATAATTAGAGGTACGTGAAAATAGCAATTTGAAAATTATTTTGTAGCATTTTCATATTGGTTTTATAGCATTTTATAGTATTTTGAAAAGAGCTTTGTAGCATTTTGTAGCATATTTAATGAAAAAGTTATAAAATACAGTAAAAGTTAATTTTCTATAAAAAAAAACATATTCACGAAACTTATCAAATGTGCAAGATACAAGACAATGTTTTTTATAAGAAACAAATAAAATGGTTCACTGATTAAATTTTAACACTGAACAGGTTTCCAAGCTTTCTCCTTTCAGCACTGTTCTTCTGTATGAAAGTACAAGGTTATAGTTGCTGAAAAACATCTCAGAATCTACACTGTTTACAGGTAACGCGAGTACATGGCAAACGTAAACAAGTAAAGCGAAACAGATGCGGCTTTGTGAATGCTTGTAATTGTAACTTTGAGAGGAAGACAGAGAATGAAAAGAAGTGTTTAAGGAAGCGCAAGAGGCAAAGAGAGAGATAGTTCTGCTACACTTCCAGTTACACCGTTCACTAAGTTATTTTACCGACCCATTGTAACTGAATGCCGCCATGTTGAAAACGGTGTACACCGAAAAATGTGCACGGACGTATGTTAACGTGGTGTGTTTATTTTTGTTTACGTAACAACAGTATAAACATGTAATTGCTATATAAATGCACGTTTATAATAATTTCTGCAATAATTTTCTTGAAATTAAATAGTGAATACGTATGGTATGTCTCAATTATGCACACGTCTTTGAAGCCTATCAAAAGTTTGGGGTTTTTGTAAATAAGTCGTAATTTAGCAGATTTTTGCAAATAAGTCAAAATGTCGCATATATTTCACATTTATCGCATTTTGCGATTTTCACGTACCTTTAACAATAATCCTTCAAAGCAAAGAAATATCATCTCATATTTTACTATGACACTAATAAAATGAGAAGAAACTCCATTAGATTGAAGGAAAGAAAATACAGCCACTCTACCAAAACTAAGCAAGGGTATTCAGGAATTCTAGCTACAGAGGCTGCCAGTGAAATGATAATTTTTGGTGCTAGAAACATTGTTTCTATTAAACGAGAAAATCTGACAATGCAGTATGTGGAATAGTTAATGTTTTGACATAAAAACCAATGTTCTTTTAATAACATTATTTCAAAAGAGCAACATTTATAATAAATACATTACAGTGAACCCTCGATAACTCGGTCTAAAAGGGGGGGGGGGGGAGAAGCTGTCCGTGTTACGATTTGTCCGTGTTATCGAGGGGCGTCCCCGGAGGTGGGGTAATCAGTCATTAATCACAAGAAACGTGAGGAAACCAGTACGCTATCATTTCTACAAGCAAAAGAAGCGGCAATATATACTGATTTTTACGTATCAATTTACAGGAGGGGGTAGTGAGGAAATTATCACTGTAACGGGAGAACTATAAAAGAAAGAATGTCAAACAACCTGGGTCGGCAGATTCTTTTTTATTTATTTTTTACGCTACTTCTGGCTGATATTTTTTTTATCTGTGCAAGCTGGCACCAAGGCACCCTTGTACCACGTAAAAGTTCTCACCCCCCCTTCTCTCGTCTGGCTGACGACAGTCTGTGCGTGTGTGTGTGTGTGTGTGTGAGATAAGCTAGGGTGGTAGAGCGTGAGCGGAAGTAGTCAAGGTCAACCGGTACAGTCTCAACAGCAATAAAAACACCGCACGTGACCATACGCAACTCAAGAGATGTTTACGTTAAAAATTGCTCTACATCAGCATGTCACAGTGTCTGCAGCCAGCTGCTAGTTTCCTATGAGAAATTGTTTTTTTTCCAGGGCCTCTTTGCTTGAATACGAGGCCAGGAGCAACGCAAATTTCAGTCTACCTTTCCTCCTTAATTTTTTTGTTTATTTGAAGTCTACGGCCGTGGTTGAAGTGATAATATGCGCTCATAGGCATACTAGCTGCGTCCTCATAGATCAGTGACATCTTTACACACTCTTTACACTTAAAATAAATTTCACAGATACCATCAACGTTAACGGGAACTCAATAAAAGCCCATTCGTTTTTACCATTTAACTTTTTCAAAAGTGAGGCCCCCTAGAATGTGCGACCCAGGGCAAGAACCTCTTTCTGCCCCCTCCTCTTTTTTATAATTTATTAAGCCCTGTTTTTTTTTCGATATCGCACCGA